>CAJQZM010038494.1:0-17723 GCA_907164665.1 Colias nastes | reverse complement strand
ATCCTTCATAGGCGTGAAGCTGTCAAAAAGCAAATAATATAATGGACGGAGTATAGTCCGCATGCGTACTGGCGCTGTATGTTTTGGAGCGCTATTCTTACTTACTTCACTACAAAGTATACGCGAGTATTTGCGTACTACTGTTGTATAGATTGGAAGAACTTTGTAAAAAAGTTATTTCCAAACTATACGTGATTAGTTTCACACCGTTGCGTGCTGGCCTTGTATAGTTTGGAAATACGCTCCGTTGTCACCTCTTTAGGGTACCTTGAACTAAAAATATTTTTATTTCTGCATTTAACGCATTTAAATCATACTAATTCGGTGATATAGGTAGGTACATTTATCTATTAATTCAGTACAAGCATCATTATTTTTATTTTATTGCATTTAATAACACTAAGTTTTATTTTTATTGATACAAACAATCCTTATTTACAAGCAAATACATAATCGCTCTAACTTAAACAATTCTTTCAAATATTAATTTCACATGGTATAAAGTTCATATTCTTTCACCAATACGCTGGAATTGTAATAGCCTACGGTCTGTGGTTAAGCCCATTCAAGCTTATAATACTTTATTGAAATCTTCAAATCCTTTAGGACCAGACTGGTAACGAAACACAAAAGAATTTAAACAAGAATGTGTAAGGCTTCGACGTTGAATATAAGGTATTTTAGCAATAACTCCACGTATAAAAAAAAATTTAATAATACGAGTACTTATATCATAAGTTGTAAATATAAAGGAATACAATTAACTGACGACTCAATAGACATACTCCCACAAACATTTTATAATAAAGCCATAGGTAAACAAAAATTTCCACACTGCGTACGTTCCAGAATAAAAAAATTCGTCTTTGAATTTTATTTATCTTACGAATGTTACAGTTGTAATTGTTAAGTATACGTTTAACTGAATCTTAGTACTTTGAAGTAAATTACCTTTACAAGCTAAGCTCGGAAATAGGCTAGCGACAAGACTCTATATTGCAACTGAAATTTAACAAGTATGGATTCCATTTTCTGAATCTATTGAAAAAACCCTTTGACGTACGACTACGTACATACTGTATGTAAACACACTCGTTTTAACTGTATCAATACTGCCTATGACATCATTTCATTGTACGGAAGTAAAAAGCCACGTGCGCACTTTGGTGGGATAACAGCAAAGTGTCATCCCACCCACGCTCTGACTCAGTGTAAACACGGTGTGATCTCATCTCAACTTATATGGTGTATCATTATAACTGTGCACAGCACCGGAATTATGATGTACTGTGTTGATATCATTATAGCGTCTTGCAGAACATTCTAGACGAACGAGTAATTAAAAAAAATATAAGACCATTTCAATTAGATAAGAGTATAAAGAATTTTTAACTAAATTTTAGTCGAAAGAATTGAATTGAAAGATTCGCATAAAAAAGAAATTATCAAACTAAAACTTAATAACATATTTCATGAAAATGACTAAAAACGAATTTAATTAAAATCCACTTTTCGTATTCAACTAAAAACTATCGTTGTTTTCTTAAGAATAAATCCATTTCGTTTGCGTGTTTTCAAGAAATAGTTGAAGTGATTTCTAAGAACGAAATTGCTTTGTAAATTGTAGCTTGATAGATGTAATTTAGGTTTTTATTTACTTAAATGAGTGCTTTAAAGCGGAACGGTTTACACGAAATTTGAGTAATAATTTAACATTATTATAACATAAATGATTTTGCATAAAAATAAACATTGAATTCTAAAAGTGTGATGTTTAAAGCACTTTAACTGTTTATTTCATAACTATTTAGCTCATATTGAATAATATTTTATTCGTCTATTTAAATAAAACTAATTTCTTGTTCCCACAATTTAAGTATGGGATATGTATCATTATAAAAAAAAATATAATTGATAAAAGCTCCTAATACAAAACCTGATACAGCTCGTATCTACAGGTTTGATGTTATAATTTGTTATGGGTTATTTTTCTTAGACCTATTAGTTTGCCAAACATAACAAATTTTATAATTAAAACAGGTAATTTTTATTTTATATTATTTGGAAATACTGACTCTTTGCATTTCACCTGCATGACAAACTTGAATACTTGAATCCGCTGATATTATAATATTAACATTTCGTTTACATATCTCTTTGACGAAACTTTTCGTGGCTCACACGGAACAATTAGAAAACCCTTGAAATTTTAGTAACTTCATCTGCATATTCTACAAATTGACTGCTTCGCCTCTCTCAGTAGCTTCCAAACTATCGCCGAACTAATTTACAGTTTGAAAAGTTCTCTATTGATCGCACTTTAGTGTGTAATGTGTGCTAGGTGTAGAAGGGAATATAAAGCTGTTACGAAGTCGATGCACGCAGCTGCATAATGAATCGTGATCCACTGTACCACGCAAGATGTTTAATAGTGTATTGGAACAAGTTTCATTCGTTACATTGCCTGATATCATGAAATTCATGGGTAATTATCGGTTTCTTTATATAATCTGTCGATGAACTTTCAATAATTCTGTTGAATTAAAAAATATTTAGGACTCTACCACTTAATGAAGAAAAGAAAAAAAGTCTTTATTAATTAATCAGTTTATTAACGTAGTTACGTTAAAACTCGAAATCTCAAAAAATATTGTAATGATATCAGCTGTCGTTCTTATTTCTTGCAAAGCTGCACTTAAATTCGTACGTAACCTTCACTCAATAACGCAGCAATGCCAAGCTTCCGCAGTCAACACTTGCTAGCAATGCAACTCCAAATACCAAGACCCTTCTCACCTCAACTCGAAATGCAGCTCGATTTTATTAGGCACATGCTTGGCATTATTTACGGAACCGTGATCTCAGCCAGCACCCAAAACGTATTTACCAAAAGCGTATTCATATTAGATTTTCGATCTCGCAATGCCAGCCGGCCGTATCGAGAATGTCACCGATACATTCGATTCTTTATTCGAGTCTATTCGAGTACGCCGCACGCCGCGACACGGAAGGGTGTCAAATAAATACAAGTTGAAATATAACCTCCTGTCGTGTTCTGTGATCCTAGTATATACGTGCCATTCGAAGGATGAATTTTTATTTGTTTTTCGTGTTATTTGGTAATTTTTTTGCATGGAGCTTAGCGATGTTGTACAGACGCGACCCCGATAATGTTTTAAAACCGGGTGAGATATTTTAATTAAAAACGATCATAATACACCTAACATCTGATAAACTCCGTGATTATTTGTATGAATAAATTGAATTTAGGTATTAATATGGCAATTATAATTAAATGAACTATGCCCCCGGGTTTGTTTAATTAGAGCCGGAGCCTACAGTATTTGTTTTATTAATAACATTCATTGCCGCATTGCATGTTTAGATAAGGTTTGCATGTAAAGTATACCGAGGTTGAAATTACTTTGTAATAAAGTGTATGAAAAATTATTTTACTGACATTTTTTCACCTTTATAAAATAAACAAACCATTAGGATCTTCAGATACTCAGTAATAAATGAACAAAATACAGCATAAATATGCAATGAATGTTTTAATTTCAAATATAATTAAAGATTATGAGGGAGAGAAATTACTGAATAAATATACAAATGGAATTGCAGAGGAATTCAGTTTGAAATATCGAAATTTATTTAAATTAACCACAGGAAAGCAGGAATGCGGGTTAAATTTCATCCAAAATACCTCTCGAACCTACCTACAATGCACATTGCAAACAAATATAAATATATAATAATTCATGTTATTTAGGATTTTACTTACGAAGCTTCTTTTAAATAATCACGTGAAGCCTTCTTCAGTCCTCTAAGAACAAAAACTTTATAAAGGCATTCTAAATCGAAAGGTATCGATTTGTTCACATTATGTTTTAGTTATTTGCCTATATTTTATGATTAAATACATAAAAAATGCGCTTATAAACACATTTAAGAATACGTAACAGTAATTACTGTCATCCAGTCTATTAACATATCCAAGAATGTTGTTCAGTTTTACAAAAAGTGCCCTGAATCAAACTAAATAGGATGTTTTGATGATAGCTTGACACTTGCGCATGAGCATCACAGATGACCAATCAAAGCCAAACGATGATTCTCCATTTCGTCCTAACAAAAATGAATAACAAACATAAAAACATAACAGTTCATTCGCAATATCAACATGTATTAATAACTGTATCGTAATATTATCTCGTGGTGAGGTTATCGAATACACCGTGTACACAGATAATATAATACTATACTAGTAGATTACTAGATAGTTAGATACTAGTAGTCAATTGAAGAACTAAGTACTACCTTCGCTCGATCACCGACAAATCGTTAAAATCAATATAAATTAAAGTTTTCCTTCTATATAATTTTAATCATATTGTAATATTAATGTATCAACTTATGTGTCATTCATTATGTATATTACTTTTCTATATTTACTCTATCTTCTTTTCTTGTCTTACTCTACTCTTTAATTCTTGCTCACTATATCTATATCTACATCGTGTTGCTTGGAAGAAATCGCTCACGACCGATAAAGCCGCTCTTTGTACATCTCTATTAAAAGCTATCTTAACTATGTAACAAAATTTATTACTGCGTATGTACAATAAAGAGTATTTCATTCATTCATTATCTGTGCTAGTATATATTTCATTATCAGGTATCGCCGGCAGTGGCACATGCCCTTATTACGTTGGTTCTCGAGTAAAAGGGAATCAAGGCACAGTAACCTTGCTATCGAACTTTATACCCGTTCACACGACACTACGCTAAAGTAGGTCGGATTGTTTATATGGACTTATTTTTAAAACTTTGTTTACATAATAAAGTTCTGCACGTATGAAATCGGAAATTAATTGTAGGCTATCCAATCTATAATGTATGTACCAAACATACAGATCCGATCATCTTTTTTTGCCTGAAGGAGTAACAAACATACATTCTCATATACTATCGCTAATAAAAAAGTGATGATAAGGATAGTTTTTTACAGAATTATGATATTAAATGTAATAAATATCAGAAGAGTTAAAATAAACTTTTTGTTTATTTTTAATATTTTCCCCAAACATTAATATATCCATAATAATATAAGCAAATTACGTTTTAAAATCGCAAATGTGACGCTTACCTTGAAACATGAAATTGCACTTGCGACTTATTTGGTCATCTCGCACTTTCAAAATATACATTTGAGTATATTTTTGCACAAGATTCACAATTTTTACACATATTATTTATTGACTAAAAACATTTAACCTTTTGATAAAATAAAATATTATGGGAAAAATTATAAATCACACATTTTTTGTATAACAATAAGTTTCCATTTAATATTACACGGTAAGGCCGCCTTTTATACAAAAAATTGGGAACTAATAACTTTAATAAGGTTTACTCTTTATTTTTTGGATAATGAAGCATTATAAAAATTTAAGTAGTTTTATTTTTTTGGAATAATAAAAAGTTTTATCAAATACCAACCAATTCCATACAGATACTATAAATATTATGCATACAATATAACCTTGCGCGTTCGGGCCACGGTCAAATTCTCAATAAGGCCTTAATACATTTCGTGTTTCTCTTGGATTAATCACGTATATTTTTAGACAAGTTTAATTAATTTTTATACAATGATGTTTCCTATATCACTTTATATAGAAGGTAGTTATCTACACAAGATTAATTCGCTTATTTTATTAAAATTTAATTCAAAATAAAATCCCATGAGAGTAGAAACTATTTAAACTTCATACAATATTTACAGAAATAACGTCTATATTTGGCTACCGTTCTAAAGTAAAATGCAAGTCTAGCATTCTTTGTTTAAAATATGCTCAGCAACTCCCGAATTGCGCCACTTAAGTCTTGAATATATTACGTCTACATCATAAAATATAAATTGTTATCTTAAAATTCAACCAAGAAATCCACTTATAAAGTATAACAAACAAACAGTGCAGTTTACAGGTAATGATGTGCGCCAAGTTGCGCATAAAAGCTTATAGCAAGCGAGCGAAACTTCAAAAATAACAATATTCTATTAACTTGGGGTAACCGTTTTTATAGTGTTTTGATTCAATTTAAACTTGCGAACACACTTTGCCATCATTTCCATAATATTTGGACATCTATATAAAACGTTTTGTGGAAGAACATTTTCGATGTACCTACAATACATAATTCACATAGCATTATCCTGTCTATACGTGAACCCTCGAACAAAGGACAACAATGGGTTTATTCTCGTCTCAATATAATACAATCAATTTATTTTGCTCGAACAAAATTAATAACTCCAATTTGACTAACATTATTTCCATAACAAAATAAGAAATCATATCAAAATTACCTCAACGTCAAGTCTAACAAGATAAATTTCTTTATGTTCCAGACCTCCTGCCTGTCTCGTCAACCGTGATGCCGCTGCCTTTCTACTCCGTTTATAATTACGAAAAGAAACTGCTAAGGGATAAACAAAAGAAACGACCCCAAGGGAAAATCTCGCTAGTCACTAAACAGCCGAAATAAAAAGATATCTAATAGCCAACAATTACGCAGTTTGCTTTTTTCTCCTACGGGTAAATTAGAATGGAATTATCCGTGTTAATTGTCCGGGTAACGTGCCTGCACGACCGCACTCCCGTACACATTGCAAATTATCACCTATTTTAAGTGCAATCAATGAACATTGTTGTATTTAAATTTGTATTAAGGCTTAATCACAGATTTGAGGTTACTCTGTGCAAATTGCGCTGCTTGGATTGTTTCAAAATTGAGTCAGAATAGCAACTGTTAAACAGTACTCCTGAAAATGTTATATTAATTTACTACAACTGTAAACACATACACATAAATACTCTTATCATACATTCGTATCACATTCATGACATTTTAAAAATCTGAAAATGTATAAGAGATTCGTGCATTCACAATGCTGCTGTAAAGAAAAAATACTTTTCAATTTATCGTCAGAGTAATCATATGCACTTGTCTAACTACGTACTAAAGGACATATTTTTTCTTTGAGATTTTCAATCATAAATTATATCTACTTAAGAAAATAAATGTCCAGCTTGCTATATACTTACTTTCTTTTGTTTTACATAAAATGAGGTGCCATTTATAATCCATATCGATATAATATGTATATAGAGCCATCGCTCTTTTTTTTATGTAGATCAATTGTATTTTGAGTATTCTTTATTTTTTTGTAAAGTTGTAACAGTTGCTGTATTATACATTTTTATTTTTATTTGTTAATTATAATAGTTTTATATTTTTTATAGCTCGAAATAAATAAATCAAAATAAGGATGAAGTGTTATTATGTGTTTTATTTTCATCAAAACCTGTTTTAACTAGGAATACTTTCATTTATCTTCTCTCTAGTATATGACTATTATTATTCTTACAAGAAACCCATCAGCATTCATCAGCAACCTACGTAATTAATTATAATTTATAATATTGACTCAATCATTATAATCACGCTAGATGAATCATTTACATTATACTCTTGACACGCGCCCTCGCAACCCAATGTTGAGCTTTCGTTGCACACTTGTTTCTTAATATTGTTACTTGTCAAATAAACAAAACTCTATTTACTGGAGTAACATTATAACTCGAACAGTTGGCAAGTCCTAATGTTCATACACCGTCAAAACGCTGACTTTGCAAATAACGTATGGAGCAGGTCGATTTTAATTAAAACTGCTCGAAACTACGACTCGTACAAAATGCCACGTTTATACAGTATTTTAATATACGTTTTTGAATATTCAACTGTTGTATTTTCTTAGTTGAAAAAGATATTGCATGAAGCCCGCGGGTTTCGCAAGTTAGAAAAGATAATTGAAGTTTTTGCAGTTGTAACTATTCACCAAATAGTGTTACTATATGTTAACATTTAACAATATTAAAAATATTATAGAAATTAATTGTATGTGTATAACCTACTTATACACATACAATTAATTTTTTTATGTAAATTGTATTACACTCATGTAGTTATGCCATTCATAATTCTTCTTCTTTTTTTCAAATGGCAACCATTCATAATTCAACCGCACCAACTAAACTTTACTTGACTTTAATTCAAATTATAAATTTTTATTTAAGTTTGACAAAATGAAAATCCACATAACTGAATGAGTGCGGAAAAGGGCTCAGTTACTTAGCAAATTGCACAGTACTCTTGATCTCTTGATTGCTTACTGAAATTTGCCTGAAGCTACTTGCGCGACTTAAAACATAATTTAAGGATGAGTTGTGGGAGTTGAGAAAATTTAATTATAATTTATTATTTCTTTGTGCTTAGGAAGTTTTAAAATAGACTACGTGCATACATTTTGCGCACCGATCGAAGTCGAAATTATTTTCGTATAGGTTCCCAACCTTGAAATTGTTACTGCTTATCTACGTAAAAATATAGCTCACAGTCTTTATTTATTTCTAAAACTAGTGATATTACAATTACTATTTAAACAATCATACAAATAAATGATAATATTTGCATCATATATAAAAAGTAAATACACACATGTCGAAACTTCTTCCAATACAACATCTAAACCAAATAAAATAACTTTATGTATAGCGTCCATTCACTGACATATTAATGATAGAGTCGCATCATTTTCAAATTATGATTCTTCATTTAAATAACTAATACGTTGGTTTAAAGCGATATCTTAAATATATGTAACACATTTAAAATATGAATATTGAATGGTAATCGAATAAGTCAATATGTTAGTTAATTCGCAGCTGCAAGGGCGCCGTGAAAGCCCTTAAGCCATATTGAATGTGGAGTGAAATCCTCCCGACGCGGACGTAGGTAATCTAAGAGGCACTTTACCTCGCTTCTAAGCTGTATGTGCCTTAATGAACATATCCTATAATGCACGCAATATTAGCTTTTAAATCGTAATCATATTATTACGGCTGAACGACGCTTCGATGATGTAATGCCTTGGCTTTGCGTAGTCAAATTAGTTGCTCTCGTTAATTCAATTCGCATTAATATGACAGTAATTTCGAGACGTACCTATTAAACATAATGTAATTGCGTCGAGTTTGTCATGTATCATACTTAGTATCATAACTATTTGGCTTTTTCTACTCATATTTTCGCTGAAAATATATTCAGTTTTATATGTGCAAGTATTCAATTACCACGGATCCTTAAAAGCTTACAGCTAAACTTATACTATTTAGCTACTATTATGTATTCTGTGCTTATACAGCAATTTTAATGCTTCAACGAGATAGCTAAAACATTATATTCCTTAGTAACTTCAGCAAAGAAGCAAGACGCCTTAAATTTTCATTAATCTCATCGCGGTCGTAAAAACTTAAAACATTATAGTGTTTTTCTTTTATTACCAAAACATCTGCACACTCGCGGATATAAAAATAACATCTGGCACTCAAAATTCCGTTAAATAAAAAAGTGCTTTAAGAAATTTCACGTAAAACGTTCACACGGGATCATCTAATGGCCGTGTCATGATGGAGTGTTATAAAAATAATGTATTAGTCGGATTAAGTTAAGCCAAAGATAGATCGGGCGGGACGTCGTCGGAAGGCGGGTAAGGGGTATATTTGTTGAATAAACGCGCCGTCAAAGGAGCAGTACGAACACACGGTGAATTAATAAAAGCGGTGTTTAGTGAAGAAATTGTAGGACATTGTTCATAAGCGTTTGCGGCTTGACGCTTGTTTATTTTGCCCGGGCTTTGTGTTACACCCGGCTTTATTGAGTTTTTATGCGTGGACAGCGTGAATTCTCAGTATTGGAAACATTTATGCATGAAGGCATTTGTCGACTGAAAAAACACGTATTTAGCAAGACCAAAAATGCCCAATTGATTTTTTTAGAAACAACATTGATTGTCATGAAATGGCATGAAACTCTGTACATAGAGGAGTAACGAGAGGAACTTTTAGAAAATAGTAGGTGTCGGTTAGTCCAGCTTCGAATATGTGTATTATTGATCGAAAAATTAGCTGACGTTCCGCAAAGTAAAAGAAAATTGACTGCTGATGAGTTCTATATCGCAAGTAACAACTACAAGTAGTAGAAAAATTAGGTTTGAATATTCTACACCTCAGCATATTTCAGGCACAAACAAGACGAAAATGATTAAAAATAAAACAGCAACATCATTTTCCCGCGATAAACTTTAAACAATGTTTTCACAAAATAAAGTGGTCTGAGTTTATCGGGAGCCGATTGCTCGAGACGCGATAATCAATCAAATATTTGGTCAAGTCATGAATAAATCTAGGCGCGAAGAGTTTGTAAATCTCGCGAAGTATACAGCGGTGTTTGTGAAGGTTCCCGATACATATTTCACACTGACAGCCTTTGTAATTTCACCCAACGTCTTATAATAAGATATCATCTCATAGGAAGTGTAGTTTACATAGTTGAGCGTATGACGTAAAGAGCTTTAAACCTCACTAGTGAAGGTGTAAGAAATTTCATATATTTTGCAAATTACGATAAATATCAAAGGTAGTTGAGATATAATGTGATTTAAATAGTTATCCTACTTAAGACGTTTTAGATAAGAAAAACTAAACAAGTGTTTTTAATTAATTTTAAGACGTAAATATTAAAATTTCCTGTAGCCTATGTAATTTAAAAGTGTTAAACCAGTTTACCTACTAATTAAATATCAAGATTTAATCCTCCAACCAAATATCCTATTAAAAAAATAAAGAACCTGAATGATTAATTCTTAATTACAATATTAATTATTACCACAACAAAGTTAGCAGTTAATTTATCATTGTAACTAGCGACCCGCCCCGGCTTCGCACGGGTGCAATGCTGATACTAAATACAATACAGAAAAACTGTGAACGTTGTATAAAAAAACATAGCGGCCCGCTCCGGCTTCGCACGGGTATCTATACTAATATTATAAAGCTGAAGAGTTTGTTTGTTTGTTTGTTTGTTTGAACGCGCTAATCTCGGGAACTACTGGTCCGATTTGAAAAATTCTTTCGGTGTTAGATAGCCCATTTATCGAGGAAGGTTATAGGCTATATATCATCACGCTACGACCAACAGGGGTGGAGCCACGGGGGTGAAACCGCGCGGAGCAGCTAGTAAAATATATAGCCTGGCGGCCGGCCGGTACGGCCGCAAACGCTACGTCCCGCAATTTTTAAATCTGTAATATCTTCGAAAATATTCTCTTAAATCATACGGTGTAAAGGGCCATATAGATCTATATTAAATGAACAATGTATTCAAGGTATTTAATTGGTTAAGGATTAATGCTGTATTGGTTAAAATCGCTTCGAAAATTAGCCATTATTTGTCGTAAAAAGTAAATGACAAAAAAAAGTTACTGTGGGTAATCCATAACAGATAGACATATACCATCACGGACTTTTCTGTAGACCTTTTCAATGTGTATAATACTTATTACATTATTTTGATAAAACTCGTAGGGTTCAGCCTGCGTTTGCAATGTAAGCGGAAAAAATGTAATTTTTTACGACATCACCTTAGAAACCTCAAAAATAACAGTACTTCTCCACTATTTAATGGATGTTATTATACATATAAACCTTCCTCTTGAATCACTCTATCTATTAAAAAAAACCTCATCAAAATCCGTTGCGTAGTTTCAAAGATTTAAGCGTACAAAAGGACATAGGGACAGAGAAAGCGACTTTGTTTTATACTATGTAGTGATTAATATAGAATATTATTAATAATAAATTAGCTACAGGTATTTTAAAAGTTGTATATATATTGGCAATTTAAACCAAGGCAATCTGGTTTATTTGCAAATAGCAATGCACTTGTGTCGCTAACGCTTAGAATAAACATGTTATAAGTGATTTTCTAAACAGAAGATTTTCTAAGTAAACACTTATGTATATAAACAAGCGATTGGATGCATTGTGTTGAACTAACCTTTCATTAAAGGTCAAAATGCTTTGATAACTTTTACACCTGACATTCTAATTGGTGTCAGTAGAGGCAGCACACATTATGCAGGAAAAAATCTGTTTCGAATAGAAGCTACATTGAGTCACACCCACTTCGAGTTATGATACAAGTTTCAATAATAATGTCGTTCTTAACTGGATATTAAACAACTATATCAACTAACAGCTTTGATTATTTTATACTTAGTGAATTTGGTAGGAAAGCCTTGCATAAATCTTGTTTCAGTTAGAATATATAAATATATTTTAACGTATAATCATTCATTTTATACAAAAAGCCAACGATAAACAAAAGTAAACGTCCGGAATATTTTACTCGTGCGGGCTTCAAATGCATTTACTTGTAGGAACAATTCATTCTTATGTCTACGTTTCACCCAATTCGTTTGCTTAGCTTTTGCTTAGCATATCACGGAACAACCGCATTCCGACTGGGAGAATGTGAACATTGAACCTTCTTTCTTACTCTTAGAGTAGAGGATGGAAAACCACCTCTATGCTCACAGTCTATGGCTTATTATAGCTTATCTAGTTTACACGGTTAAGACGTTAGAAAGGCATTCAGCTCGGTTTACTTCCTGCTCATGTTTGCACCCCTGGTACTTGGCAAGCGAGCTCTCTTTGCGCACCGCGACTTTATCACATGGTTATTGTCTTTCGCACCTATGTGATACTGCTGCGCATTTCAATGTTCGCTTTTCAAAGTGAGTATATTTGAAGGGTAATATTTTTCACTATCAGTTTAAGTTACCCTATGCAAAAAAATAGAGTAAGTACGTATCCGACTCACCTTTATGATGTTTTTTTTTTTATTAAAAATGTTACCATCCCTATACCTTTCTAAGAAGAAATGATAAATATTTTGAATTTCATAATAAATAATTCTACAATAACATGAAAACATCCAAAATGAACATTTAAATTAAAGTAACACCTCAATAATTGTGATAATTAACAGCCCACGCGACAAAACTTACGCTCGCGTATAATGCAACAAATGTTTAAAACTTGTCATTCTCAGTAACACAATATAATTAAAACTTTGCATAAGCACCCCAAGAAACGCACAAGTAGGTATCTTATATCTACTCAATGTTCTGAAGACGCCCCGATATAGGTGTATCGAATATCGGAACTTCGCTAATTTATCATCTTAGATGTCTACGGATGTCTTTGAGTAAATTTTGTGGAGACTGCAAAGTTTTATCAGCGCCGAGCGCCCGTCGTTTGAAACTGTGACGAGTTATCGATACTTCTTGAAACTATGAAAAATTATAGCCCGGATTAGGTTAGCTAATACAGATTTATTTATGACACAAGACGCCAGAGCAGAAATCTGATAAAGGCGAATCACGCGTATCGAATTAAAGTGAGGTTTTGTGGTCTAGACAGGATCGGACATCGCAGTGAAGTTTAACGATATGGGCCTGTCGTAATGGTCAGATGAAAGCGATTAATACCCTATCATTTAATAATTTTAACTATAGCTTCTGATGTTATGATTGCTGTCGTATTATTGGCACCATCATTCGTGTCTTGCTCGACTTGAAATATAAAATATTTGAAATGCATTAAGAATTGTTTTCATCTCATGAAGTTTCAGTATTAAATATAAAATCTTTTAATGTTAAATTCAGTCATCGTTACCATCGACTATTATCTCCATAGATAACTCTTATTATCTCGTTACACTTTGGTGATCCATGAAACGGCGTGTAATTTTAGATGAATATTTTAGCAATTTCTTTAATATCAAATTAGGGAGCAGATGGTATATAAACAATATCTCGAGCAGATGGCTCGCGGCCCTATATTCAGATATCCAATAAAGAGGAGCTACATTTTTATGGCCCATTCAGAGGGTCGCCAACTTTGAATACCTCAACTTTAGCTTAATCTTTCACCGAGTATTGTAACGATAGCAAAACTTTTCTGATCTTTTATATTCGGGACGTTCGCGGACTTTGCAGTTTTACTCAAAGTTTTTTTTTACCTTTAAAATTATCAGCATAAATATCAGTCTAGATTGGCGAGACTGTTGATACCACTTTTAATATTTTTTTTATGTGATAGGTTTTATAAATAATTATGTAGAATACTAAGGTTCTTAAAATGCTATATGCATAATATCCTTGGCTTGACAAAACTGCAAAGCGAGTATTGTTATGCAAATATTTCATTCCAATTTAATAACGCAATAATTGGTGGTTTCAAGATTCCTCCTTTTATTATACAAATTGTAAGCTCCCGCTTACTTCCTTGTACAATATAAATAGTCGTCTATTTAAATACGTCTTTTATTGAAATAGCCGTATAAAACATTTTGCGCGATTCCGCATTGTTCTCAATACATAAATCAGGGGATGGAGGGAATCGTCGGAAAATAATGTGACTTAGTACTGCTTGATATTGTTACTTTAGTTTTACAAGTTAGACATGAATGTAACAGTATTTATTCTGTTTTATTCATTTGAATGTAGCTTGTCTTATAGGAGAATAGCCCAAGCTTCACACACATAGACTTAGTTTGGAAAACTTGTGTAAAAGTGTACACTGAAATCACGCTTCACTTTTACTTTATACATAAGAGCTACATAGCCAATTTATACTACGTGCGAAAGTAAAGGTAAAATTGGATACTTCAGCGTAACTCTTCAAAAACATATAAGTACAACACTGATATGTGTATCACGGTTCAGCATAATTTACACTAGACACTTTTAAACTCACCAAAGAAATTTTTTTACTTTAATGAGAATGTGAACCTGCGCAGGATTAGATATCTTTCAAACGATTCAGAGAAAGCTAGATAAATATTTGAATTGGTTTTTCCTTTGAATATTAATAAATAATCCGTTAACTAGCGCTGTTTGTTTTATCTCACGAACAACTGACAAATTAAAAATCCTTTAATATTTACTAAGAAAGGGCTCATTCTAAGTATGTATTGAAATATCCTCGTCTGTAATAATACACCGCAGTATTGCTGAAACGTCCAATACTTAGCTAAACAACTCAGCAGTGAACGCAATATTAAACGCTTAAAACAAACATGATACACTTTATTAAGATATTTTTGCTGAGCAATATCGTAAAGTCCCTTGCAACCCGGCCACTAAAGGGTAAATTCACGCTCGAATGAACTGTACACTACGTACACTACAAATGCCAGTGAAATGAATGTTTTCAGAGTATAACCTTAGTGAGGCCATTCTGTCTGGTGATTAAACATGTTACTAGGAGTTGAATGTGTGTACAAGTGCTGTATAATACGATGCGAAATAATTACAGCGGAAATTACTCATGTAATACCATTGCGGAGATATTCTACATTTACTCCTTTTAATTATGTCGTTGAATTGTATGGGAGCATAATCATTAAGCGAAATTAAGTAAGTACAAGAAAGAAATACAAATTCTCGGCTCGCTAACATTTAAGTCCCCGAGGAAAACGCTTTGAGGCTTAGTCATATATATTTACGGAAAATCTTTTAGCAACGATATAGTTATGTACGAAATAATCTAAGTGAAATGAGATATCCGAGTATAATTTTGCAACATTGTAATTTGTACATTATATAAAACGAAATATATCCTATATAACATAGGGATTCCTATATAAAGGATAGGAAAAAAATGAAAACTACTGCAGTACCCCATACCTATCAACAATTTTTAACATGTTTTATACAGCCAAAACGTTCAATAAATTTAAAGTCAAATTCTAACACGTGCGCGAAGCAGGAAAACAGTTATAACGACAGCTAGACGCACTTGTAAGCTCTTATGTATAAAGTAAAATTACAAAGGTTCTTAGGAGGGATGCCATTCAACACTAGATGGATTGTTCTTCAAGTTGCACCCTCTTCGTGATAAAAAAGAACAAGGGTCTTTGCGACGACACTGATTTTTTGTGCCGCGTTACATCGCTCGTGTAAACTGGTAGGTACGATTATGGGAGCAAAAATTTATATAATTCCTGTACAATGTACATAATACAGGGAATCTTCTTTGATATTGTTTATTTTTATTAATATGTAAAAATAAAATTAAAAAATAAGGTGTTCTTGCCTTCATTTCTTAATGAATAAATGCTTGTTAGTTGTATGTTCAGTTTAAAATGTCTCGAATGAATAATTACATTCACTAGTTAACTTTTTTCATGCTCTTTTTAGCTTGAAATTAAATTTCAAAATACCAATACGTCTATTTAAATTTGAGTAACTACCAAACATAGCTCGAAATCGAATACATACTAAATTTTCCACAAACAGAACTACAAAATCACATGATACATATGCCATGGAAACAGTTTTGCAATACAAGTAAAGTTCGGAACAGTCGTGATGCGAAACATTACACTCAAATCTCAGTAACCGGTTGTTTCCAATAAGTTAAGTTGTACGGTAAAGTTGAAAAACAATAACACAACCAATATATCAGAGAGTGCGCTTATTGCGTCGCGTATATTTGAAACTATCTGATGATACAAAATTTAAGATACGTTTGTGACCGCAAGTGCTGGTTGAAATCGTTTTAGGAAGTCAGATTTACTAAATTATAAAATTAAAGAAAAAAGCTTAAAGAAAAATAATTTCTAGGTTTCTCGCTAGAAAATCTATTAGAAGTGCTCTTCGTACATGAGCATAAAGTAATCTACACAGTCAAGATGTAATCTCTTTATTAACTAAGGGCTGATTTTTCAATCCTTGGTTAAAACTTATTCATCGAATAACGTATTAAACTACCATTTCAAAAATGTATTCTAATTGTCCGTATTTGACAGTTTACCGGTGACATTTTAAAATGTTCGTGTAATACTTTATTGGACGGATAAATTTTAACCAAGGATTGAAAAATCGACCCTAAATGTCAATTACATCTTATTTGTTTGTAGTACATCAAATAATTGACATCAATCTTCTCAAATTTTCATAAAGGACTAGCAAACCCGGCGAACTCCGTTTCGCCACCAGAGACACCTTTTCTTTGCTATAAACCTCACGGAGCCCGAGACCTTTCCAACGAATGCAAAACCGTGGAAATCGGTTCGTGCGTTCTGGAGTTATAGCATCAGGAAGGAAAACCCGACTTATTTTTATATAGTAGATACGATATACTAAGGGCCGATTTTTCAATCCTTGGTTAAAATTTATCCGTCCAATAAAGTATTACACGGACATTTTAAAATGTCACCTGTAAACTGTCAAATACGGACAATTAGAATACATTTTTGAAATGGTAGTTTAATACGTTATTCGATGAATAAGTTTTAACCAAGGATTGAAAAATCAGCCCTTACACAAATATTGTACTGATTCGTCGAATTCGTTGTTTATCCAATTGTAATCACGAGATTTTAGCCTTAAAGCTGTCAACACATTTTACAATCCATTGTAATTATTCAACCGACATACAGAACCGTAAGATGGTTTAATTTAAAGGCTTCAATTACTTAAAAGCTTATGATGAGTGGTAAATAAAATATATCCATCAACTTCTCAAAAACACCGCTCGTTAATCCTTTGGTAGATTGAAATTGATTAACATTGCGTCGGGTTCGAATATTTATTATTCTGAAAACATCCCTGTTAATAGATTGATCACCAAAGGAGATAGATTATTGTTGTTTTAATAAGCTTTGACGTTGGTACAACGTCTCGGGAGTGCCAGGAGGTTAAACTCAAACTCAAACTCAAACATTTATTTATTCAATTAGACTTC
>CAJQZM010038493.1:25383-55863 GCA_907164665.1 Colias nastes | reverse complement strand
GCGTCCTCTAAAAAATGCAACCCCAAATGTAACTTTTCAATGGACCACTAGTATAACTCGGGCGAGTTAACTTGACACCTGAAAAATGGTCCCTTTCACTCTATTCTATTATCACGTGAGAGTGAAAGAGACGGGTATAGGTAGCAGGTGTCAAGTTGACTCGCGCGGGTTGTATCTCGCTATATAAATTTGTTAAAGCTAGAGATAAGAGCTTTTTCTTTTCATTTTACTCTTACATAACCTAGACAAAACAGCCTATGTACATATGAGATTCCGAAACACAAAAGTCATACAAAATTCAATAGATGGTCAACAGAGGTCACAAAAGCTTTTTCTTTATTGCATAATGATGCACAAAATGATTTACAAGAAATTTTAGTTTTGTCAGCATTAAAAAAATGTAGATATAGATATTATAGATGGAGAGCACGAATTTTAGGCGTCCGCATATTGAGGATAATTGCAAGAAATAACAATAAAATGAAATGTACCTACGTCCATAACTTCCAACTATTATCACATTTAATAGATACCAATTATCATGTACTATCTGTGCCCCGCGGCTTTACCTGCAGTGCTCCGCTCCTATTGGTCTTCGCGTGATAATTAGCCTATAGCCTACCTCGATAAATGAGCTATCTAACACCGAAATAATTTTTCAAATCGGACCAGTAGTTCCTGAGATTAGCGCGTTCAAACAAACAAACAATCCCTTCAAACTTCAGCTTTATAATATAAGTAGAATAGATAATTTTGATTGAAGTAAGACACTTTACTCTATTAAAGAAAAGTCGAATAGATAATTTCAACCCGTGCGAAGCTACCATCACACCGCTACGAACCAAATCATAGACGTTATATTATCTTACACCCAGATAGTTAAAATACCGCATTCTTAGCCTACTTTTTATCCTACTATCGAAGCAAACCTGGCCAAAGCCAATTAATCTATAAAACAAGGAAATCACCTATAGAATGAAACAAAAAACGACACAATAACAGAAACAATCACACATGGACACTCAATGGGCTATTAGTTGTATCGTAATAATTATTATTTATGTTTGTCAGTTGTCGATAAAATACGAACGCGCTATTATATATTACATAATAAACACATAATGCTACAAACTACAAAGGTCGATTCACACGGAAAACTTCGATGAAAAGTTCAAAGATATAACGATTATATGCATATAAAACCTATTCTAAGCCTGGGCAAAAACGGGCCACCAACCACAGCCACCGAAGCTATTATAAGCGAGTTAATAATGAAATTTAGGGTGATTTTGCACCAATAATGTGAGAGGATGTGTAGCGAGGAACGTGTTTGTAAAGAACTAATAGTATCGCTTCAAACTTCAAACTAAATGAAGCGATATGATTGGTTATTTACAACTCGTTCCACGCTACACATCCTCGCACATTATTGGTGGAAAAGCGCCCTTATCGATCTTAATTTGTCAATGTGTATTTATTTATCTATATTCGCAATGCAAGTCTACTTAAATAGGCTTTAATCCATTTTGAGGAAAATAAATACAAAATTTCGAAAATAATTCATAATATCAGATTGAGATGTACCTAGTGAATAAATTTAGCTATAAGTACTAACTATAATAATATCAACTATAATACACGTGTAACCTAGTTTTGTATCTATTAAATAAGGCATGTTTTATTTCAAATATACAGTATTCATTCAGCAGTCCTAGAGTTTCAATCCTCTCCCGAGGCACCACCTTACATGGCGACCCTGCCTAAAGTTGGTGCACGCGCGCGTGTATTTTGACACCGGCCGCCGCGTAGCCGATTTACATATATGGTACTGTGTGTTCTCGGCCCGAGCAAATTAAAGTATTAAAAATGAATATATTAAAATCTTTTGGAGGCAACGCAAGTGAAACGCTACAGAAAATGGAAAAGCAGCAGTCCAAGGAAGACTAGTATAGCATAACATAGTTATAGCACAAAATTTTGCAAAATATCCACTAAAGGTGGATACGACAGGAGGTCGCGAATAGCAGCAGGGCGCGTCGTTTTTCGTTTCGACGGCGCCAGGCGTACCCCGACTTGAAAATCGGCGAGAATGAGAACAAAGTGTAGTGATGTAAGTGATAAAAAAAAAAAGCCAACAAATATTTCATAATAAGTGTAATGTGAGCGTGTGAAGTGTTTTCGTGAAAATTCGGCAAAGTTGATGGACATTATAATATTTAGTGGACTTTAAACTTATATTATAATTACATTTACCATAAAAAAAAATGTATGTTATCGAATAGGTATTAAAAATGTAACTTAACATGTAACCTAAATATAAAAGAAAATGATATTCAAATGTAGTTAAAAATATTATTCTAACTTAGTATAAGTAATTTTTATACTTGTATTTTATAATAAATTTTACAGTTATTGTTACAATATGCTGAGAAACGAGGCCTTCAATTCTATTCAGGCCGCCTTCTCATCAGAACACTCCAAGAGGTGCGTACAACAATAATAATCGTTGGCGAGGCAACGTTAACAACAACAACAACTGGCGACAGCCGCCTACCAGCACCAAACAATGGTTCCAGCAGCCTCAATCGCAGCCACGGGGAGCGCCCCGGGGCAGAGCGTCATATCGAGGTAGAACTTTTAATAATAATTATTTTAGGGGTCGTAGACCATTCAGAGGACAGATTCGTACAGCAGCGACTGACGAGTCACAGCCTCAATCGAGTTCATCCACTCAGAATTTAGAACCTGAAAATGAGTTTTTTCGTGCCTAAAACATATTATAGTATTTTAGCTAGCGATAGTAGTTATTACATAGAGTTATTTTATAAAAACAGTCACGTATTTAATTGGCTTATAGATACGGGAGCCTCAATTTCGGCTATTAAATATAAACATGTTCTAGATTTTGACATTCCAATTAACAAAGAAAATATTACAATAAATGGGATAGGTGGAAAGGTACAGGCTATCGGATATGTATGTTTACAGTTGACGATACACGGGCAGTGTATTAGTCATAAGTTTTATGTATTTGACACCTTGCCTTGTAAGTCGCACGGTATTCTAGGGCAGGACTTTTTAGGAAAGTATGGAGCGGTCATTGATATGAAACATAATAATCTGTCACTATGGATTAGTGAATCTAAACAAATATCTTTGCAATTATTAGACTCGTGTAGTTATTTATTATCGTTACCTGCTAGGTCAGAATCTATTCATTTTATTAATACTAGTTTAACAGAGGAATGTTTGGTATGTACGAAAGAGTTGTGTGAGGGCGTATTTATTGCGAGTATGATAGTACATCCAATTGATGGTAAAATACCAGTCCGAATTTTGAATTCGACCTCGAAAGATATAACTTTGTCTGAAATTAAACTTGATATACAAAATTTGAAGGAATTTAATATTTGTAGCTTTGATAAAATTGAGAAAAATGCATCGCGAGTTAAAACATTATTTTCAAAGTTGAACTTAAGTAAGTTAAATAAAGAAGAAAAAATTAATATAGAAAGTTTATGTGCTAAGTATCCCGACATATTTTATTTGGAAGGAGACAAATTATCAACCACTGATATTTATCAACACTCAATTAAAGTAAAACCAGATATTCAGCCAATTTTTTCAAAACCTTATCGATTGCCTCATGCATTGAAAAATGAAATTAATAACCAAATTGATCAAATGTTAAAAGAAAATATTATTGAACCATGTCAAAGTGAATGGTCCAGTCCAATTTTATTAGTGCCAAAGAAATGTGACCAAAGTGGAAATAAAAAGTGGCGTTTGGTTATAGATTATAGAAAACTTAATAACAGTATACATGATGATAAATTTCCTCTTCCAAATATAACGGAAATTTTAGATTCTTTATCCGGTTGCATGTATTTTTCTCATTTAGATTTACATCAAGGCTATTATAATGTGAGCTTAGACCCAGACAGTCGCAAGTATACTGCTTTTTGTTCCGGACAGTTTCAGATGACTAGAATGCCTATGGGCTTAAAGACCAGCCCTAGTTCATTTTCGCGCATGATGACTATGGCGATGACAGGGTTAACATATGAAAAATGCTTAGTGTACCAGGACGATCTAGTCTGTTTTAGTAGGGACTTATCTAGTCATATCAAAAATTTACAGTCGATTTTTGAAAGATTACGAAAAGTCAATCTAAAGTTAAATCCGCAAAAGTGTATTTTCTTACAGAAGGAACTGCTTTACTTGGGTCATATTGTATCAGCAGAGGGTGTTATACCAGATTCGGATAAAATAGAGGTTGTTAAAAACTACCCGGTTCCTACTAAAGTCGATGAAGTCAAAAGATTCGTTGCCTTTGTGAACTATTACAGGAAATTTATTCCTAATTTTGCAACAAAAGCATATGCGTTAAATAGTTTGTGTCGGAAAAATATAACTTTCAAATGGGATAAAGAATGCCAAAAATCATTTGAATTGTTGAAACAAAATTTAATATCCCATCCTGTATTACAATATCCTGATTTTTCAGAGTCTAATCAATTTATCCTACAAACAGATGCATCAGGATACGGCGTAGGTGCAGTTTTGTGTAATAGCGACGGTAGACCTGTAGCGTATGCTAGTCGTAGTCTTAATAAAGCAGAAAAAAGGTATCCGACTATTGAAAAGGAATTGCTTGCGATTGTATGGGCTGTAAAGCATTTTCGTCCATATTTGTATGGAAGGACATTCAAAATTCAGACTGACCATAAGCCACTAATATATTTGTTTGGAATGCGAGATCCATCTAGTCGTTTAATTAAATTTAGATTAACGTTAGAGGAGTACGATTTTATAATTGAGTATTTGAAAGGGAAGAATAATTCGGCCGCGGATGCACTTTCACGTTTGCATTTAACTTCGGAGGAATTGAAAGAGATGAATCAAACGGTGATGAATGTAATGACGCGTGGTCAGTTGGCTAGACAACAACGGGATGCTATTATTTCTAAGAACGATTGGCCTGATCAACCAAAAGTTGTAGAAATACATAGTAAACCGAAATATTTCACGGAGTTACGTTTCATAAGCGCTTATGAATTAAATCGATATCGTAAAATGAAAGAGATAACGCATGAGAAGGGATGTTTGAGTTATGTACCCTCAATGAATACTATTTTTATTAATTTGGCTTTTCGATCGCAACTATCGCCAGACGAATTTGTGAGAGAGCTAGATATATTTTGTAGGAAAATAAATATTAAAGAAGTATTAAAACTGAGAAAAATAATATATTCGTGGAAAAGTTAATAAATGAGATAGATAACATAAGTAATTGGTCCGGACCACGTATATGTATTTTAAGGGGAATAAAGAGAATAAGTAATAAAGACGATCAGCGTGTAATTTTAAATGATTTTCACATATTACCTACAAGTGGACATGCTGGCATAAGACGAATGGTAAATAACATAAAGAAATATTATTTTTGGCCAAGATTAGAAGCTGATGTTGTAGAATTTATAAAAAGGTGTGACAAATGTCAAAAACAAAAACATTCCTCACACTATACTAAGGAGCCTATGACGATAAGTTCAACGGCAAGTTCGGCGTTGGAAAAAATATATTTAGATATTGTAGGACCGTTAGATAGGGATTACGATAATTACGTATACATTTTAACTATACAATGAGAGTTGAGTAAGTATACCGAGGCTTATCCATTAACGTCAAAAAGGTCGAGTGAAGTAGCTAGGAACTTTGTTAACAATTGGATTCTCAGGTACGGTATCCCGAAGGAAATTGCTACAGACAGAGGTACAGAGTTTTTATCGGACACAATGAAAGAGGTTTGTAAACTTTTGCATATTAACAAGCTGCAGTCAACCGCATATCACCATCAAAGTATCGGTGCCTTGGAGAATTCGCACAAACATTTGGGTAACTACTTGCGAATACAGACAGGAAATCACCCAGAAGCTTGGAGCACGTGGCTTCCATTTTGGTGTTTTTCCTATAACACTGCGGTACATACGGAGACCAAGTTTACTCCCTATGAGTTGGTGTTCGGTAAGAAATGTAATTTACCATCAAATTTGCAATCTGCACAAGTTGAGCCTTTGTACAATTTTGATAATTATCCTTTAGAACTCAAATTTAGAATACAGACGTCACAAAAAGAGGCGAGAGAAAATCTTATATCTAGTAAATCGAAAAGAAAAGAAAAGTATGATCGTAATATTAATCCGGTTACTTATAAACCGAATGATTTAATTTTAATAAAAAATGAAACAGGCAATAAGTTTCAAAACATATATTTAGGTCCATATAAAGTAGTAAGGGAATGTTCACCCAATGTAGAAATACTTAAAGATAATAAAAACTATGTTATTCATAAAAACAGAACCAAAATGTATTTTGAACCGATTACCTAATAATTTTGTTAAAAGTTTACGGTTTTAAAAATGTATTTTGAACCGATTACCTAATAATTTTGTCAAAAAAAGTTTATAATATTATGTAAGTACTATTTAGTTTGAAATGGAAATAATTATGATAATATGACATTGTACTGTATGAACATAAGTAAGCTAAAATAAAATAAATTGTTCGTATTTATTTTATTTTTTTTATTGCGGTGGAGATGAGATGTACCTAGTGAATAAATTTAGCTATAAGTACTAACTATAATAATATCAACTATAATACACGTGTAACCTAGTTTTGTATCTATTAAATAAGGCATGTTTTATTTCAAATATACAGTATTCATTCAGCAGTCCTAGAGTTTCAATCCTCTCCCGAGGCACCACCTTACAAGATAAAAAAATAAATTTCGCAGTCAGCCCCTTATCTATAAGGAAATATTGCGTAAAAATAGTTCTAATTGATTAATATTATATTTCTTCATTGTTATAACACTTGAAATCGAGATAAGAAGTTATGTATAAATTTTAGAAATAAAATAAGGAAATCGAAAAAATATTTTTTCACGAGAACGAAATCGCAATCGCGTTCGCTAAAACTAAAATGATTCTCGATAGATATTATATGTAGAAATATACTGGTACATACTTGAAATCTATATATATAAAACTCAAAGGTGACTGATATAGTGATCTATCAACGCACAGCCCAAACCACTGGACGTATCGGGCTGAAATTTGGCATGCAGGTAGATGTCATAACGTAGGCGTCCCCTAAGAAAGGATTTTAGAAAATTCATCCCCTAAAGGGGTAAAATAGGGGATGAAAACTTATACCATGAAAATTTATCTTTTCCACGCAAGCGAAGCTGCGGGCAACAACTAGTCTAAGTTAAAGTATAGCCCAAATTTGATGAGATTATAGTATTTAGTAGTTACACATTACCGTAATATATCTGCTAAGTGCCAGAAGATAACATACCTGCAACAAAATAAAATCACACGTTAATAATTGTATCTAATATGAATTAAGTGAAGTCTCATGTCCCCTAGTGGGGTAAGGGGCAGATGCATTATACGTCTGTTTCAATGATCGATTTTATTTAGGGACAAGTAGGTGATCAGCCTTCTGTGTCCTGCCAGACCAAGACATGTTTTTTTCTTCGTCTCCACCGGGAATCTAACCCCGGACCCCTCGGTTCTACGCTCACGCGTCAACCACTGTACCAAGGAGGCGGTTTTAAATAGATAGAGATGGTTTATTCAGTTTCACAGCATTCAAATGCTGTTTAAAAAAAATGCGTGTGTGCACACGTGTCAGAAGTGAAACTTCTTTGGCAATATACAAATATACCAAAATCGTCGCCTTACTCCATGACATGATGGTATTGCCATGAAGCGATCTTCAAACTTTACTCCCACTTAAAAAAATCTCGATTGATTAATAAAGTTTTCTATAAAGCGGGCGAAGCCGCGCACACAAAACTAGTACCTATAAATATAATATCACTTGAGTCATTGTATTGTCCTCTTTATGGGAAGTTATTGAGGTGTCATCGATTAATTATTATTCTCAATGAACGTATGTATGAACTTTGTACTAATCTATACTTAATATTATAAAGCTGAAGAGTTTGTTGTTTGTTTGTTTGAACGCGCTAGTCTCAGGAACTACTGGTCCGATTTGAAAAATTCTTTCGGTTATAGATAGCCCATTTATCGAGGAAGGCTACATCATCACGCTATGACCAACAGGAGCGGAGTACTGCGGGTACCGCGGGGCACAGCTAGTAACAAATAAAGAACGGCGCGAGATATCTATGCGCCAGGAAGTACACACACCCTTAGCTCAATCTACACCACCTATACCATAATACCACCTATACCTAAACCGATAACTTATTACAATTCAACATTATTACGTCACACCGTCCTTGACTGACCAACTGTAAGAGATTGGACACCATTCGTCACGCGCCATATAGCCAGCGAACCGTGGTCTACGTGACAACGCGATATTGTAATCAAGTGGGGTCCGATAGACCCCCAAAAACTAGATATAGTTATTAATATAAGCAACGCACAAGTACCTACTAGCTTTAGAGAAACCGCGATTCGTAAATCTATATCGTTTTAGGGGGTCTGATAGACCCCCAAAAACTAGATATACTAATACCACAGTATATAGAATATATGGTTTGTTATTACAAACGCATTCCTCGCTACACATCCTCGCACATTGTTGGTGGAAAAGCACCCTTATGGAGTCGGTTACATACAAACATACAGGTGAAGCTATTAAAAATATTGATTGATATTCGCGATTGACCTAAAACAATATAGGTCACACAGCATACCTAGACTTTAGAATTCAATTAATTTATCTGCACCTTGACTTTTCCACCAATTTTCAATTATGTCTGCATTTTATTATTATTATATATATTTGATCACGCAAATCCGAATTATATAACCTTGAATATAGAATGGTATGCGAATAATCATACATTTAGGGTACCCTTTTTATAAGTCTAAAAATATATAAAACGGCGTATAATCAATTTGGCGACATTTAAGTAATATTGAAAAATGTATTAAATACTGGCTGTGCCCCGCGGTTTTATCCGTATTGCTCCGCTCCTATTGGCCTAAGCGGGATGATATATAGCCTATAGTCTTCTCCGATAAATGAACTATCTAAGAGTGAAAGAATTTTTCAAATCGGACCCATGGTTCCTGAGATTAGCGCGTTCAAACAAACAAACTCTTCAGCTTAAAAAATATTATTATAGATGAAACTTCTAGTGGAGCGCCTGGGGGTTTTCACCTCGGATTAGAGTTATAGTGAATGAATTAATATGATCGATGTGGGATATTGTTAAATAAGCTATAAATTGCAATGTTTACCCATTTTTTTTTGTGCACTCCATTGTTTCATTGTTTAAACAAATTATTGTGAAAAATTCATGTTTGACCATAGAGGGTGTCCCAAGAAGTAGTGATATACTGAAGCTGGGAGGTAGAGGACATAAAGGGCTATCCGAATCACCCCCATGTATATTATGCGATTTTTCGTATTTTCGGAGTTATGACGTTTTTTTCAAATTTTCACCTATCGCCGAGTACGTAGAGATTTTGAGTTATGGTGACGTGAATTATGGCGGTAAATGCTTGATTTTTTTTGTGTGCTAAGCTGAAAGAAAGGCCAATTCAGTATAGTAACATTTACTATCGTTAGATCTTCGAATGGAATAAAAAAAAAGAATTTATTGCCAAGAAAGATAAAATTACCCAGTATGTTCATAACTTCAAGGGCCCGTAAAAAATAAAATCACATAAAAAATATCCGTTTTGCTTTTTAAAAACTTACTCTATCTATGAGGTAGCTACCCTGAAAATTTCATTTTATTATTCATAAGGCTTCAATCGAAAAATTGAAATCTAAAAGTGGTAAGTGCAAAATTTTAATGCAAACAAAATAAAACCAATTACAAGGTGTTTAATTACAATAAATTTTCAAAATGACCCCCCCTGTTGCTCACTGCAAGTGCAACATCACCGGAAAAAGTTGTCTTTTAAACGTCTGAATACCCTTTTATTATTTTAATGGTTTCTTCTGCTACTCTCAATTTCCGGGTTAATTCGTCCAAATTGCGGCATTCTCTCGAGTAGACGAGGTCTTTGTAGTATCTCCATACAAAAAAATGCCGGCGTAGTCAGATTTCATACATCAACACTTCAACTTTGAATGAATCCATCATGAATTTTATAGCCGTCCAGAAAACCGATTATTATAGAGATTATATCGAGTATAACCGACTTAGAGACACTTGCAGCAAAATATCATTCGGATTATTATAATTTGCTGAAAAATTCAATTCACCTCAGTAATGTTGAAAAGAAAATTAATCTAAGTAGATGCAGCAATGGAGCAAATATACAAGTACCTACATAGAAGAGAATGATGATTGCCAATTTACCATGCAAAAGTTGAAAAACGTCATCACTACAGAGCATATCCCGGTAGAAAAACTATTAAAAAACGACTAATAGAACGCTTTCACGATGATATTATCATTTCAACTAAGTATTTGATGTAGGCAACAATGTAGGTAATTGTAATATATTTAAATAAACAGATTTGGTACTAATAATTTTTTTTCTTTTCATTAGTCGTAATTAATTACCTTATTTTTTTAAATTTACTCAATAGAGTACGTTTAATTTATAATTAAACCGGCCGAGAAATTCCATTGTACATAGCAGTTGTGGCTCCGCTCTCCCCTCCACGTTTTTCTATCTGTTTGAGATCCCTACTGCTATTTTTATACACAGGTATCTTTGAAAAATATTCCTATAATATGTCTACTCGAATAAAAAAAAGAAATACTGTTTAAAGTGAAAATATATGGTCAAACATTAATTTTTCATAACATTTTTTTTTAAACAACGAAACAATGGAGTGCACAAAAAAAATTTGGGTAAACATTGCAATTTATAGTTTAAGAAACAATATCCCACATCGATCGTATTAATTCATTCACTATAACTCTAATCCGAGCTTTTACGGTTTTGTATGCTCCAGGCACTGCACTATTCAGTCTTTTTGGAAACGACGTGACGGTTAAAAATAGCTCGTTTCCGTCACAAAAATAAATTAATATTTATTATTATATCGTTTTATAATCACGTCCATTTTGATTTCAAAGGAATAAAAAAATTATTATTTATAATTTTGTATCAAAGTTGTATTCCAAAACATATCCTGCACAATTCCTCGTCACAAGAATTGAGTTGTTGACTTGTTGATTTTTTATGCTTTTAAAATCTTTACAAACATTTCCATTCTCATCGTAGCAACAATGTTTATTTTCCCTTATTTATTTCTAGAGAAATCTTTTCAACTACAATTAACGTATCATCAATAACTTAAAAATCAAAATAACTTTATCTACATGTATAAAATGAACATAGAATTACATGAAATAAAGAGTGTGTGTGCCGAGCACATGTGTCAGAAGTGAAACGTCTTTGGCAAGATTCAAAGATACGAAAATCGTCGCCTTACTCCATGACTTGACGGTATTGCCATGACGCGACCTTGAAATTTTACTTTAAACGCGCCTAAAGAAGTTTCGCTTCAAAACAAATCTATACTAATATTATAAAGCTGAAGAGTTTGTTTGTTTGTTTGTTTGAACGCGCTAATCTCGGGAACTACTGGTCCGATTTGAAAAATTCCTTCGGTGTTAGATAGCCCATTTATCGAGGAAGGTTATAGGCTATATTACATCACGCTACGACCAGCAGGAGTGGAGCCACGGGGGTGAAACCGAGCGGAGCAGCTAGTTCATTATAAATATACCCTACATAAATTAATACGATAAAACAATATCTTCCTACAGGAGTAAACTGGCGCTCCCGCCACAACCTACAACCATCCAGCACGACGGGTGACCGAGCTGTGAGCAGCGCTCTATCAAAACTGCTGCATAAATATCAGGTGAGCATTATTATTGTGTCTTTTTAATTACCACTGCACAAAATCATCATCATTATCAGCCCATATACGTTCCCCCTGCAGTACCTAAATATGCGAATATTATAAAAGTTATTTGTACGAATTGAAAAATTCTCTGGAAAGTTCTCTGGTTGGAAAGATCAACTAATGCTTTAAGTATATCAAAGATTTTATACGTAAAACACATCATCATGATCATCATCATCACCAGCCCATATACGTTCCCACTTCTGGGACACGGGCCTCCTATGAGGGTACAGGCCATAATCCACCACGCTGGCCAAGTGCGTGTTGGCGGATGACACATGTCGTCGAACTTTTTAATTCTTCGACATGTCGGTTTCCTCACGATGACATAAAACACAAAAGAAAGAAAATTATCCATCATCTACTTACCAAGAAAGACATCTAATTCTCAATTAATATTCATAAACACAACAAACACATAAGTAAAATAATACATGGATAATAACAAATTTTATTAAATTTTCAAACCACATACCATTATTGTGAAAATAATACAATTTTCCATAAATAATTGAATTTTTCATACGAATATATTCGACCTTACACCAAGAACTGATGAAGCGTGTCAGCAAACAAAGAGACAAAACGAAACAATGTAACGCTTCACCATAATAATACTTGAAAATTAATATTCATGACGTGGTGAATTCTTTTTAAATTTACTAAAGATTCAGGTATTACTCATCTTTATTAATATAAGTTTATACTATTTTTAACGAAAATTTAACCATGTTCAAAGAAAAAAAAATCTACCCCAAGTAGGTGTTTCATATTCAATATTTTAAATTTATAAAGAATAGAAAAAATTCGATCACGAGGCGCGGGACTCGAACCTGCATCCTTTCACGCTAATCCGGGGCGGATGCCTGACCAACTCAGCCACTCGTGAGTCGTGACCCGCCAGAGCGATCGAATTTGTTCTATTGTTTATAAATTTATATTTATAAAGCATTTGAATGCCATAAAACCAAAAATATCAAATTAAATATTTTTCTTATATTATTAAAAGAGAATTTGCAATATCCATAACAATTTTATATATGCGCAAAATTATAAAGCGCGGGAAATAAATACATTTGCATTAATTCATTTAATATTGCTTAATTATTAAATAGATAGTCATCAGTACTTTGAAATTAATTGAAATAAATAAACCACCGTATAACTAAGTCACATGAAAATGACTTATAACTCAAAACATCTAAAGCATTTAGGAGTATCTATATCAAACAATTTCTCTCCAGGGCGTCTACACGAGCACAACAAATGATGGTACCATGCGCGCCCTAGCGTCAGCTGCCAAGCTGGTGCCCTACGACAGCGCCCTATTCCTCGTCACTGACAGGGCGCCGGGAGACGCGCAGCGCCTGCCTCTGGCTTTGAGAGCTCTGGTTGAAAAACGATTGAAGGTATGGTTCAGGCCGCAAAACACAAGTCATCAGTTACAAAAATTACATACTTTAGAAAACTAGCAACGCTACCTAATAAATTTGCTACTTATATGAAAAACGTCTTACCCCAGATTCCAACAGCACAAACATATGTAACTATGTTATAACATAGACAAACTTCTGGGTACAGACTACATAACAACACAACAAAACATCATGAAAAATGTTGCAAAAAGGAGAGATAATTTTAACGCAAACGACGCTTGCTAGAGCATAAGTCAGTTTGCCTCTAATATAAATCTACTTCGACGCCTATGGAAAACTTCTTTCTACAGCAGACGAATATATAGACATAGCTACCCATAATACAATACTTCTCCTTTTCAATTTAGATTGCGATATCGATACAAATGTATCAACAAATCCCCAACAAAACTGTAATCATTGTTATAGTATTGAATTTAAATAATTTCCTCAGGTATACACAGTGTGGACGGACCCCACCTACCCGTCAGCGGAGTCCGAGCTGGCGCTCCAGGATCTGAGGAACGTGTCATCGCACACGGAGGGCGAAGTCCTACCATACGTACTGCCGGATACGGTACGTAACATCTCTCACATATAGTAGAAAAGGACTTTTTCCTTAAGATCCGCGAAATGTATAAGGGACTGTCTTCCCATATTTTATGCCTAATACGGTATGAAAAAGATGTAGGGAAAACGTAGCTCTGAATATTGTAGTATTTGATAAAGAGGGAATTTAGTTTTTAATAAGGTCAATGAAATAGATGAGAGCCACAAGTAAATTTACATTCGTCTTTCTGCTTGCCTGGTTATCTTTTAAATATCCAAACCAATTTTTAACGAACACTTAAATTTTTTAACACGAAGTCCACAAGCAAAGTGCAGGCGAATCGAAAGATCTAGTTCCAATAAAAACAACACAACAAAAAATTTACTCCGGTAGCCATAACTATATTACAAACTAGCTGCTCCGCGCGGTTTCACCCCCGTGGCTCCACTCCTGTAGGTCGTAGCGTGATGATATATAGCCTTCCTCGATAAATGAGCTATCTAACACCGAAAGAATTTTTCAAATCGGACCAGTAGTTCCCGAGATTAGCGCGTTCAAACAAACAAACAAACTCTTCAGCTTTATAATATTAGTATAGATTTGTAATATAGTTATGGCTACTGGCCTCATATCAAACTCAGTACCACTTCATCCACCATCCACTCCGATCGGTCATTGACACATAAAAAACAAAGATATATTTAGCCTGCCCACTTCCGATGTACCAGACCTGAAACCAGAACTTAAAGGTTATCGCGTTTTGTTTTCGAAAAAAACAAACAAACAAAAAACTCGTCATCGTTCGATTAACGTTTTAATGATCATCCTTGCCCGTGAAATACTTTTGAATAATAACTAGTATTTTGAAATTTAAAAAAAATAGTGGTTTTTATATGTTTGTCCGTTTGTTAGGTGGTAGTAGTCTCTTGAACTGAAATGAAATTAAAATAATTAAACTAATAGTGCATCACGTTACAATACACCTGACTAACTTGGACAATGTTTTATTTTGTTAATTTGAATTCGTATTTGAACTTGAATTTTAAATTTGAATTTGATTTTCAACTTGACTTGTACCTCCCTTCATACCATTATGTCTTAAAGCAGTATTATTTCCAGTATGGAAAAATGACAGCACTATATAGGTCGTCTAGCACCATCTCTTTTCTACACTAGCTCCTGACTAACTTGGACAATGCTTTATTTCATTAATTTGAATTCGTATTTGAACTAGAATTTGAAATTGAACTGGACTAGAATATGCCCTTACACTATGATGTCTTATAGCAGTATTATTTCCAGTATGGAAAAATGACAGCGCTATATAGGTCGTCTATAGCGCCATCACTTTCCCCCACTGGACTTAATATTTGCTAAGACATCATGGTAACCTCCTGAACTGATTCTCATTATAAATCTGTTGACTGACCGTTTGGCTTAGTTGGTAATGACCCTGCCTTCTGAATCTGAACTTAAATCTGAATTTGAATCTTGTTCTGAATCTGATTCTGAATTTGAATATTGATTTGATTTGACAGGACGACGACACAGCCATACTAGCTGAACTACAGCAATGGAACCCTACAGAAGCGCCCAGGCGAGAAGCCAGAGTAAAAACCTATCCAGAAATAGAAGAATTTGATGTAAGAAACAATAATCATCTATAATATAAAAATGAATCGCAAAATATGTTGGTAAACGCATACCTCGAGAACGGCTGAACCGATTTCGTTAATTATTTTCTTATAATATTCCTTGAAGTACGAGGATGGTTCTTATGAAAAAAAAAAACGTAAACTAGAATAATAGAAAGCAGTAAACATCGTATGCTATCCATTCCAGACGCTGCTCATGAGAAAAGGTGAAGGGGAGGCGTTATCCCTTGGACTACCCATAGATAACGGAATTACAGCATTGAAGATATACTTGGAGGGAGCTGTTGAACATGCAGTTTTGTACCCGCCGAACGATGGTAGTTATTTATCGTTTGTAATATATCGTTACGATATTTTATCGTTGACATTAAATTATTTTATCGTAAATGGATGTGAAGTATAATCATAGTAATATTCAAGCCAGTGATACTGAACTTTTCATTGTTATTAAAAAATCTACCAGTACCTGTATATATAACTTTAACGAAGACGATAATATAAAGTTAATGAAGTTTTAAAACTGTAAATATTTGGTAAATTTCTTATAGAATAACATTAAATGGAATAAAAATTGACAAAAAAAGGATACTATTATATGTTTTTGTAATATGTATGTGTATCATAAATCCAACCACAATAATTCATCCGTCACAACTCGAATTCAACTACATTTATACCACTAACGATATATCGTACGACACATCGTCACGACATTTTGCAAACCGTTCATTTAATTAAGACTAAACACCGTGATATATTGCCGCGTGATCTCGATCATCAAAGCAAGGTAAAAGCCACAGAGGCCGTGTTAACCGGGTTATGGTCGTATACCATATATGGGCACGGCCGGTTCGAGTTTTTTTGCACACATATATTTTTATATTAGATAAGTATGTGTTAAGTATTTTTACTTTTCTTCAATTCTTGTTTATATACGATTTATTCAAAAATACGATCTATTTATTCTAAAATTCTTTATCCAGTGAACAGTTGCATTATTCCGGAGTCTTCAATAAACGAACGCATAATCTTCTCTCCTTACGTATTTTCTTTCTATCTAATTTCTAATTGAATACATTGCAAATATTGTGTGATGAACATAGATGTTTGCTGGGTGTTAATTATCTATATAAGTATTTATTTAAAATTATATATGCATCAGCCATCTGGTTTCCATAACACAAGCGAAAGCTTAGGGGGTCAGATAGTGCCGTGTGTGAAAATTGTCCTGAAATATTTATTTATTTATTCATTCATTCATTACCCAACAGGTGCACAAATAGATCTATACAACGCATCATCCATCCGCGCCTTCTCACCGTCGTCTACCGCGGAGGGAGCGTCACCTAGGGTCGTCCACTTGGTGTTCCCGACTTCGCTTGATGACGCGTGAGTACCATTTGATAAAGTGCCTAGGCTGTTTATGAAATGGCTGATTGATGTTGGCTGCGACAAATATGCTAGCTGCTCCGAAAGCATCTGGATCGCCTGTTTTTTGAAGATTTTGCATTTTTAACAGTTATTTTCATAATATTGCTTAGATTATGATAATCCAGCAAACAAAATCTCGCTATAATTCAGTTACATGGAGATGGAAAACACCTGTTTCATTTACCAGTTTAATCTATAGGTACTAATAATAAAGAAGGTGAAGGTGATTGTTTGAATGGGCTAATCTCAGGAACTGCTTGACTGATGTCAGAAATTATTTCACCATTGGATAATATTGACTGCTATAGGTTATATATTATGTACCACGGGCGAAGCCAGAGGGACTGTTCATCCCTTATATTATTAAAGTCTTTAATTCCTGACTCTTTCCCTGACCAGGCTCGCCGTTCTACCAGTGGAGTCTACAGAAGTGACGGATCGATCTCTAGTCGGCACTTGGCACTTGAGCGTGCGCTGCGACGCTTGCGACTACCGCCTACGCATCACCGCCAAGTCTTCGCTGCACTTCGACGTTGATGTCGTGGATGGTATGACCTAATCTACACTAATATTATAAAGCTGAAGAGTTTGTTTCTTTGAACGCGCTAATCTCAGGAACTACTGGTCGGATTTGAAAATGGTTTTAGATAGCCCATTCATCGAGCAAGGCTATGGGCTATATATTATCACGCTAAGACCAATAGGAGCGGAGCAACGCGGGTAACACCGCAGAGTGCAGCTAGTCTTATATAATAGGACTTGGCGTCTCTAAATCAAGCTCTCGACATCTCATCGACAGAAGCGACACTCCTATCTCTAATCGACACTTGGCACAGACAGTTGTAGGCAGTGAGTTTGTATTCGAAATACTATAAACTTAACGATTGTCTCAGTATAAAGCCTCTCTCCCGCGCTCCACTGCACGTATCGCGATGGAACACACTCGACAAGCCCGCACTGTGCTGCGGGAACACGGTATGTGTAGCCGAGCGGTGCGGGGACACCACACTCATATACCGAAGAGATTAGAGAAGACTCACTGTGTAATGTAAAGATTGTCTGATGAATCAGTTGGTCAATTTTCTGTTTGTTACAAAGAAATTGACTTAAATTTCATATAACAACCAGATGCATATTATAAACAACAATACTTACTTACAATACTTTTATTTACATGATAAGCACGCGAGCAGATCCGCGGGATGACGTTAATTCATTAGAGTTCATATTTAAACCAAACACTTGACTCTCTCCAAACAAAAAAGAATGATTAACATGTCAACAAATTCAAATTCACTGTCAATAAATACAATATTCAAAGCTTTTTACCGAGAAAACTTTTTGCACACATCAAAATCAATATAATGATTAATGGTGTCTGGCAAACAAACGAACAAAAAAAACTAAAGTTCACTGACCCTGCTATGAACGGGCTATCGACAGGCGACAAAATTTTAGCAATTACTTTTATTTCTATAGTCTATGCTAATATTATAATGTTGATAAGTTTGTATGTTTGGTTGGAAGAGCGCGTTAATATCAGAAACTACTGGTTCGAATTAAAAATATGTTTCATATTGGATAGGCCATTTATCAAAGAAGACTATAAGAACCTATAGGAAGAACCAATATTTTGAAAAAAACTCTTTTAGAGAGCAGACGAATTCGAATGTTCAGCTAGTATCCAATGATATTATATATAGAAACAAGAGGTAGATACGCCACCAACGCACCAAAACTGATTCCGTGCATTGGTCCTGTTTGGGACCAATGCAATCAGTCAGATTGTGACAGGTCCCAGTGAGCGCATGTGCCGATAGGTACATTAAAGTTGTCGAAAATGCCTTCCTGTGTGTTCAGAAAGTGCACGTATTCGTGCAAAAAAATAAAGAAAGATAAAGGAATATCATATCACAGGAAAATATATTAAATTATTACAGTTTAAGAGTAAAAATAACAATTTACAATTCTTTATGAATGACACTTCTATTGAAATAATGAAAGGGATAAAACATTGCTTCAATCACTAGTGTGACAAAGCTAGCGTACACTGTGTTCAAAGATTATCATGTAGATACGATTATTGAAAATAGAAAGGTTATTTTATTAATTTCAATTTGGGTAAATACTTGATTATTTTTATATTTTTTTTTTTTTATTTATTTATTTAACATAATATTAATTCTTAGATGATATAATTTACATTGATGCAATCATAAACTCATTCAAGTTTTTCTGTGCACCATAAGCCCACAAACCGCTACATAATATGTTTTAATACTTATTGTTAGTTCTTAATCCTAATGAGGGTACTTAGAAAATTTTTAGTGACGAGCGACATCGGTAATCTTGCTGGCCGTGTAAACATACAGTATGCTCCTTTCGTGAATCTATAATTTTGTATTATTTGTATTTATATTTAGATAAAATTAGTAATAAGTTCTTATTATTTTATGAATGAACAGATTAATTATATTATAGAGTTATTAGAAGGTTTTTTTTATAATAGTTTATTTATATTTACTAAAAAGTATTGCTTTAGTTTGAATTTTAGATTTTTGTGAGTTATTGAATCTCTTAAAGATAAAGGTAGTTTGTTGATGAGACTGGGTACCATATAATTTAACGTTCTCTTCCCGTGAAGGTTTGTAAAAGATGGAAGTCTTAGCGTAGCGTTTGTGACGCTACGAGTTATTATATTATTATGAGGCGTTTTTTTAATTTTGTTTATGTCAATATTAAAGAATTCCTCTTTTAAAAGTGTTAGATTAATTTTTTCATGTATCGGTATGATTTTACACAGTTCAAATAATTTACGATAGTCATTTTTATATTTAGCCTTGATGTTATATGGAACGATCGTTTTAAGTAATCTTAATTGGAGTGTATATATTTTGTCAAGATTGGTCTTACAAGTCCGTCCGTAGCTAGACAATCCATAGGAGATTATTGATTCGGCTAGTGATTTGTAATGCAATAATAAAGTTTTGTAGGGAATTTTGTGTTTAATTATCGAAAACTTAGCCAGGATACACCTCAATTTATCACACACTCCGTTAATATGTTCTTGCCAGTTCAGTCTGCTATCAATAGTAACACCCAAGTATATTTGATAATCTACAATATCTAAAGCGTTACAGTTACAATGTGGAGAGTTATTAAAATTCTGATTTCCGTGCAAGCATTGGTGTTCGTGAGCTATTAGTCTGGGTATATGAGAGCTTCTGTTCTGACTAGAGCTTATGTACATTAATTTTGTCTTATTCTCGTTAACAACTAGACCTGCGTCATGTGACCATCGTAACAATGAGTTAAAATCCTCTTGTAACTTCTCGAGTGCTTCGCTTACGTTGTTACCAGCAGCAACGAGACAGGTGTCGTCGGCAAATTGATAAGTCTCACTGTGTTTAATGACATTTGTAAGGCTATTTACGTACGTGAGATAGTGCAATGGCCCGATGACCGAGCCCTGCGCAGTGCCCTCCGTAGCAATAACAATGTCACTAGTCGCATTACAGACTCTAACAGTGTATCTTCTATCGTTGAGGTAGTCCGAACACCAGTCCAGTAGGTTGCCTCTAATTCCGCTGTCATGCAGGCACTCTAATAGTCTCTCGTGACAAAGCGTATCAAACGCCTTACTATAGTCTATAAATACTGCTAGTACATGTTTTTTGTTATTTAAATGTGAATGGACGCTGTCGGTAAACGCTGACAGAAGTTGTGTTGTGTTCTTGTTTGGCCTAAATCCATATTGATGATTGGTTAAAATTTTATTATTTTCATAGAATTCATATATATTTTTGGCAATATATTTTTCAATAATCTTATCAATAGTAGGCAATATTGTTATCGGTCTATAGTTGGTATAATCTGTTTTTGATCCCTTTTTATAAATCGGTCGGACAATGCCGGTTTTAAGCACTGATGGGTAGCTACAGGTTTTTATACATAAATTAATTAAATTTGTGATGACTGTTTGAATTCTTGTACATATTTTTTTTAAGTCACAGGCTCTAATACCATCTATCCCTGGGGCTTTATTATTGTCTAAGCTCATGATTATATTTTTGACTGCATCAGGCTTCGCGGGTTTTAGTCGCATAGTGACCTGGGCCGAAGTTTTGTATTGTGATTTATTAAGTAATGGCATTGAGCAGTTAGGGGTAATATTTTTTGTGCTATTTTTAAAAAAATTGTGCAAAGTTGTTTGCAATCTGTTTATATGACACGTTAGTTTTTTGAAATGCATTATTAATAGTATCATCAATCGACCTCTTAATTCTACCAGTGATTCGATTTAATATTTGCCATAATTGTCTAGTATTATTCCCGTTTGCAATTATTTCTGATTTGTAATAATTATTTTTAGTTCTATTAATTAATTTATTAGCGTAGTTTCTCGATTTGTTATAATTTTGCTTTAATATTAGGTTATTAGGATCTTTTATCCATTTTATAAATAATGTATCTCTATTCTTGCAAGCATTCGTAATTTTCTTGTTTATCCAATTATTATTGCGATATGTTGATCGGTTTTTTATTTTAATTGTGTATTCAGATTTTTTATAACACTCCCGAAATTTTGAATTAATAAAGTTATATAATGTTTCTGGACAGTTAGTATCATACGATTCCTCCCATTGAACTTGCTCGAGATAGTTAAGAAGTTTTGTATTATTAATGCAAATCTTTTCTTTGGGAACATCCTGTGTTCGTGTACCAATGCAAGCGAGTATCACCGCGCGATGATCGGCCAGTGTAGTACCGAGTGCCGCCGTGAATAGGTCTTGTGTGCGGGATCGTGCAAATATATGATCTATACAAGATTTACTTAGTTTGCCATTATTTAATTCTAGTCTAGTGTGTACAGTGATCCCGCATACAAGGCCCATTTCATATAACATGTTGTTGTATTTATGCTTTACAGGATTTTCACTCTTAAGGTCTATGTTAGTATCGCCTAGTAGATATAATTCAGTGGTGTTAGTGAATTTTTTAAGTGTACATTTCAATTCATCAATAAATAAAATTTTACTTAAGTTAGGCGGGCGGTATACCGCGCATATGTTGGCAGTGTAGTTAGTGTTTGTGGTTATGGAACAAAAGATGCTTTCAAAGTATTTTGTTTTTGCGTTTATAATATTACATTTAAGATTGTTATTGACATATAATATTATACCACCGCCTTTTCTATAGTTACGAAGAGCTTTGTACATTCGGTAACCGCTTATTTCATATAATACACTATTATTTTCTGATACATTAGCCTCTGTTAGAATTACAATATCAATGCATTTGTTTGATTTACTTAAAATTTGTTCAAGTGCGGTGAAGTTTTTTATAATCGATCGTATATTAATATGTATACATAATAAGTTGAGGTGACTGTGAGGAATACAATTTAAAAAGTTATTGACATTACTTCAATCATTGATTTCGATTATATCATTACAAAAATTAGCCATTTTTATAGACAAAGTTAATAATATAAGTGCAGAGACATGAAATTTCTTACTTAATTATTCCTTGTTGTTAGTCAATGCATGTATGTCTTTAATGGACCGTAAAGTAATAATTTTATCATTGTCTCCTTTGCGTGCTTTGATTAGTCCCCTTTTAAACCACACATACTTGTAGTTGAGATTATTTTTCAGCTCCTGTTTGGCATTCCAGAACAATTGCTTATGATGTTTTGTCATGGCTTCGCGTACATAGACAACGTTGTTGTTAGTTTTTTCGGTAGGAATTAATGCTGCAACTATTAACTTTGTACTTCTAGCTGCTGTAATCCATTTTTCCTTCACTTCTTCGTCAATCAGTTCAATTAGTATATTTGCAGTTTGCTCCTTCCGCCCCTGTAGTCTCCGTGCACTTTTGATGTCTTGTTTAGGCTGGTTAAGTTTATTTGCGATATTTTCAGTAATTAATTGAATGTCTTCCTTTGTTTGGTTTGGTATATTTGATATTTCGATGTATTTTCCTAGCTTCTCCTGTTCCGCCTCCTGTATCCGTTGTTCCAGGGCGCCGACACGTGTTTCAAGGTTATTATTTTTATTTATAAGTTCTGTGTTCTTCCTCTCGAGAGCTTTAATCGTTTTTTTGAAGCCCTCGATGCATTCCATAGCCTCATCGAGTTTTGCGCTATGAAATTGCAAGGATTCGTGTAGCTGCGCCATTTCGCTTTTGATCGCTCTTTCTACGTCTTTTGAGATGTTACTTAGTAATTTTTTTGCATCGATTTGAACCGGTGCATCACTTTCGTCATCGTCCTCTTCAGGCGTAATAATTGATGTACGTCTTGGGAGTTCTTGCTGGCATTCGTGACACGTCCACTCCAGATTGGGGGCCGCTTTTAGGGCAGTAATCTGTTTATTTGTTAGCCCCGCGCACTTTGGATTTAGATGCACTATCCGTTCACACTTGCAGCATTCTAGTCCCGGAGAAGATTTTGATAGGTTCCTTTTGCAGGAGTCACACTTAGACATTTTTTATTTTTTATTACTGGGGGTAGATGTACTAGGCGTGCGTTATTAGCGGTAGCCGGTTGCAGACAGATTTAAATCCACACAGTACATGTAATTAACAAATATAATATCTATTTATTATATACAATGAAATCGTGATGGCAAAAATGTTTGTTTGCAAAAATGAAGTTGAATAAACGTATACATTAAAGAAAAGATTAACGCTACTGACGAAAAATGCTATTTGCTTTTCTGTAAATAGCTATTGAACATAAATTTTATTTGTGTTTTAGATAAAAAAGGCTTATACTTCATCCTTTCTTTTATTTCATCCTTTTTTTTTCATCTAGGCACCACTATTAATATAGCCTACAAGTTGGGAGTGATGACCTTGTACGGGTTCCGGGAACTGCCTTGAAACGAATAGCGTAAGATCGGTCCTTATGGAGTTCTATAAGGAGGACTATGCTCAGCAGTGGGTGTTTATCGGGTGAAATGATGTTGACCGAAAACGAACACCACAGCTAGTAATAAATACTTAATACAGTTATATCTCCAAAAAAAGTTTTTTTTATTTTAATACAACTTAATAATAATTAAATAGTAAATGAAATTGTCACATTTGTTTACGTGTGCAGGAAACGTAACATCTATAACATTGAACCTTCTGTGTCGTTAGTCTTTGCCAATTGCCATGGCAACTATTTGTTTATTTCTATTTAATTGGTGAATTCTTATGACTTTTGCTTACATCTGCGCGGAAGTGACAAACTATCTTTGTCTTTTTTGTTTATATCATTTTATTAGAGCCATCTCTCTTATACAGTCTGTCAATGTAATAAATTAAGTAAAATGAAACTTGTATTTGTGTGTGCCTGACACTGCATATGAAGCATTTTTTTTGGATATATTGTGAGTATATAACGTATCTATACATAAAATATCATTGCTAGTATCATTAATTATATTTTTGTTCGTCTTTACCGTAAAACAATTGCTTATTAGTTCAAAATATTTAAATGTTGACAAAATACCTGTACTGTTTGGATTTAGAAGGCGATCTATTTCTTATCGTATCTAAAATGTAGTTTATTTTAATAATTGTATATTCTTAAACACAATCCATCAAAAAAGAAGAATAAAAAGCAAACATCACAAATAATAAAACACTTCACACAACCATGCACAAAATGAAAAAAAAATTGTCACAACACTAATATCTCTCTCTTAATCCTTTCTATTAAATGCAATATTTCTATCTCTGTATTGTTCCTCATTATATTGAAACTGCAAACAAAACAATTTATTTCACAAATTCGCAAATACTCAAGCAATCAACATTGACGACAAAAACTTAACAGCTCCACAAATGTTTGCTTTGACTCAATGGTCTAAAGTAAAATTATAAAAAGCTTCGATTTTTTGTATGTTTGTTTACCAAGTAACACAGGCTATTTTTGTTTCTATTTATAATTAAGTTTTCATTCCAAGTTGCAAAAGATGGCAAACCAAAAACATCAAACACAAACGTAGCATAGTAAGAGGTTTCACGTTCACTTTATTTTTTTTTAAGTCAATGGTAGTCATATAGTTTTCTTGCTAAACTCAAACTCAAACTCAAGTTATACTCTAATTAATCAAAGCTCAAAAATTATGTTCGTCAATTTTACTCCATTGAAAAAAAACACTATTAGTAACGCAAACAAACAACACTATTCTATCTAGGGCTGATTTTTCAATCGTTGGTTAAAACTTATTCGTCGAATAACGTATTAAACTACCATTTCAAAAATATTTTCTTCTTGCCTTTATTTTACAGTTTATAGGTGACATTTTAATATTATCGTATAATACTTTATTGGACGGGTAAGTTTTAACTAAGGATTGAAAAATCGGGCCTTAAAACATTTTAAACTCAAGCAAAGCTGGCTGTATTGCAATTGGCATGCATGATAAAAAAAATAAAAATTAAAAATGTAACCTTATAATGTCAAGTTGACAGCTCGGTGTCTTCCCAAAATGGCGACGCACTTTATTCCGGTCAAGGGTAACGTATAATATAATGTCGAATGCTTTCTAACCAGTTTCTAAACGTTTTGTTTATTTTTTAAATTCCAATATTACATAGATATTACGCGAGACGATTTTTTTTAATGAATGCATAAAGTAGAACTTACATCGTTTTGGAAAATGTAAACATAAATAATTAATCAAAAGGTCTGTTTCTCCACACGAATATTTATTTTTCAAACAAATCTTGATAAATATAAAAAAACGATTAGTTTTTTTCATTTGCGAAAACTGATATTTGATGGTATCAAATTTATTTATACCTACTTGGATATAAAAATCTGCCCTAACTCACATAAAACATAAATTGAATCAATTTTTACATAATTTGTTACAAACAATAACATCCTTCATTCAAACGGGTCTGAACAATGCCCAAATCCATACACACGTGTAACTTTATTTTGCGTATTTATCCGTTAAAAATAACCGACAAATCACAACACAAACGCAACGAAACATTACTACACCGATCACGTATTTCCCAACTATGTAAACACGCATTAAGATGTGAGAAGCAAACGTACAAAAATTGCTGTAACCTTTACGTAATATCAAATTTAAAAAAAACCCGTTGCCAACATTTGCCTACACCGAAAAAAAATACACTTGACAGCCGCCGACACTTTTTTTGCGCGCGATTTTTGCCGCCGAAAATGCGCGCTTCTTTTTGACAGCTGACGTTTGAGCTGCGCAATTCAAAACGGGAAACTGAAGTGTAATGTACAAAATATAATCTATGTAGGTAATACATTTATTATCTTGACCTAATAGCGATAGTGTTGTTGTGAATGAAATGTAAATAAATTTCTGTTGGTTCGTTAATAGTATTAATAATTGATTGCGTTGCGGTATATTGACTGTTGTTTGAATTTTTCCTAATTAAATTAGCATAGAATCGATTCAGTAGTTTATACATCATTGAACTGAAAAATTCCTACACCTATGAAATTAAAATAGAAGTAGTTTTACGACATGAATATTGAATTATTTAAAATATTGAACTATCAAGACACGTTTCAAAACTGTATCTAATTCAAATTGTAAAAAAAAAAACTTTTTTATAGTAGTCTGTGAACTAACTGATTCTATTTATAAATCGGTTATATATAAGCAAGCAAAGCCGCGTTACTTTCATTGTTTACATATCAGCGTTATCAAATTCATTAATTAAATTGAAATAATTAAAATGAATCATAGATTTAGGTGTAGGTAATAGTGTAGTTGTAACGATACACAACTATTTGTATATGTACGTATATCGTTTGTCCAAACTCCAAGTAATATTGAATGTAACAGAACATTAAAAAAAATGCAATTTTTATAATGTGAGTCTTCTGTTCGGTATATCAGAGTGCGGAGTCCCCGCAGCGCTCGGTTACACATACCGTGTTCCCGCAGCACAATGCGGGCCTGTCGAGTGTGTTCCATCGCGGTACGTACAGTGGAACGCGGGCTTTAGAGAGTTGAATGTTATATCACGGGTCGTTTAGTGTCTCTTCGTCTCTATGTATGCTTAAATCTCAAAAATTACAGATTTGGTGCGGTTTTTTAATAGATGGACTGATTTTCGAGGTCTTTACCATATAATTTATTAGATTTTAGTAAGAAAAGGAAGTGTTTGATTAACTCTGGAACTACTTGATCTATTCTGAAAATTCTTTCACCAGAAGAAATATTCATGAAGCCATACGATATTTTTTCACTTTATATTATTTCACCACTATTCAATATAATCTAATGTCATTGTATTGACGTATCTATGAACTGTTGATAACCTCTGATAAATCTAAGACATAACGGTCACTTCCTTACTCGAGATGAAAACATTACTTTTACCCGACTGCGAAGAGAGAGGCTTATGTTTTTCTAGGAATAATGACAGATTTTTGTCGTAAAATGACTGACTCAGAATAAAACGAATTATTCAATTTTTAACACGATTTTATTCGTTTCACGATATTACTAGTTTCAAAATCCACTTAATTAGTATAGACACATACATATTAAAAATATATTTATCCTTCCAGACATGTTAAAACTGAACATATTCGGGCCAGTTGCGAGCGTGCGAGACACTATTCTGGTCGACGAATATGGCTCCGAACTGGCTAAACTACCATTTAAGTAAGTAATAGTACAACCAGGCATATTGGTAAAGATTAAACTAGCTTTTAATATAGGTATTATGTACTCTTATCTATATTGTATTTATTTCGATACTATGAAAATATTTGTATAGTTTTCAGTCCAATTCTAACTCCTCTTATACATGCTCGGCGAACTCCGTTTCGCCACCTCAGACACCTTTTCTTTGCTATAAACCTCACGGAGCCCGAGACCTTTCCAACGAATGCAAAACCGTGGAAATCGGTTCGTGCGTTCTGGAGTAGGTAATAGCGTCAGGAAGGAAAACCCGACTTATTTTTATATAGTAGATAATGAAACTAAATTTTATCTTTTGTTAATTTCATTTCAAAGAATCCTTTTCTGTCTATAATCACTATTTACACTTTAATTTATAAGTTCCTTATATCTTCAAATTTATGTACATGTATCTTTCTTTAACCATTCAATGTTTAATTTTATCGACAAATCTCTCCGCATATACTCTCTTCTTTCAACCAAAATTTGATCATCTTTATCAAAACTTACAGCTACCAGCCAACATCTGACGTAGATGAATCAAGCCAAAACGCAGACATTCAAGCCGAGCTGCAGATACCCAACGTCGCCAACTCTAATGTGTATGTGAAGATATTCGGAAGGGATATTAAAGGTTAGATCTTGTTACCTTGGAGTCTATTATTGTGGGTTAAGTGCTGTTCGTTTTGCAGACGAATATAGATAAAAAATTTAATTAACAAATCAATCAATATTGAAAGTAGCAAAACCACACAAGACATTACATATGTATTTCTATGTTACATTTAGTTTATGCATTTCTTTTCTTGAATTTCTCTTTAGTATTTTTTGTCCATGTGTTTTGCCATTAACTTTTTTCCTTCAAGGCTTAATTTATCCATACTATAGTTGTTAATATGTATTATTTAGTTTTATTATTATATGCTATAGCTTTCGTTTCTAGTATTCATCTTTACGAATGTTCATTGAGGTCTGCCATTAAATTCTTCTCCCTAAGACTTAATTTATCCATCTTTGTTGTATGCTACTTCTTATTTTAATTTATTATATTGATCTTTGGTGTTCTATATGTTAAAATAAAACAGTGTCAACTGTCAACCTGTTTTATTTTTAGTTTATTGCTCTATTTCTTTGTTTGTCCATAAATACATTTCCCTACAACTCAATTTATCTATTCATAAGCTATGCCATTCTTCTCCATTCTACTAACCCTACCCTATCATACCATAAATTTCCAGGAGAACCCTTCACCCGTCTCTCCAGACCGATCCAGAAGCACACAGAAGTGCGACTGGGCAGATCCGCATCTATCGTGTTCCCGGAATCGCCGAATGATTTGGAAATCGTCGAAGATCTTAACTCTGTACTGTTAAATCGGATGGAGTTGAATGATAGCAATGTTCTGCCGTTTGGCAGGGCTACGTCACAGGTGAGAATGAATGAATTCTTATTGAGTTTCTTAAGAGTATAACAGATGTTATGGAACACCTTATTTATTAGAAAATAGGCGTTTTGAATACTTTAAATTAATCCTAGTCCGCTTGTTCCTAATTCTACTATTACATACATTCATCTTTAAAGCATATAATTTATTACATAAATATCAATATTTATTTTGCATGCTATATTGTATTGGCTGAACATGTTTGTACTTTATTAATATAATTGTATCACCATATTTTAATACCATGTTTGAAGCAAAATAAAGATTTATTTATTTCAATTACAGTCGTTAATTCATTCATAGCACGTTTATTATCTTATCGTTTACATATCTTATTTTTTTTAATATTTTTGAACCAAAATATCCTAGTGTCAGAATGGAACGTTTATTCCTGTAACGATGACAAAATTTCAGAATACCTTTAACAACATCCTTTAATAGTGTTTCTTAAAGAAGTCTACTTCTTTGTGAAAGCTCTTGACAAATCCAAAATAGCATTGCCCTAATAAATGATAATATTAAATTGCAGGTTGTGAACCAGAGTGGATCGGTTCTAACATCAGTGCAAATTGGTCTGAGCACCAGATTGTATGGCACGCCCGGTGACAGACTACAGGTAAGATTATAATAATATTGAAGTGAATCTTCTTTAGGCGCGTTGAGAGTAAAATTTCAAGGTAACGTCTTACGTTATGGCAATACCGTCACGTAGTGAGGCGACGATTTTGGTAACTTTGAATCTTGCCAAAGAAGTTTCACTTCCTGACACGTGTCCTCGGCACACACGCTCTTTTTTTTTATTTATCACTATTATTGGAACTATATTATTACCCGACTACGGCAAAGCAAAAGGAGGGTTATGATTTTGACAGGCTATGTATGTATGTATGTATGTATGTATGTTCATCTGTTCCCTCGTAACTTCTAAACTACTTATCAGAATTCGACAAATGACATATCATTAGAAGCGTCTTAATTGTCCGCTGGTTATAGGCTATATGGGGTTTCACAAAATCTAATGTGGCGCCCTCTAGCGGACAAAACATACAGAGTAAAAAAATAAAGTTAAGATAAATATCCCGTGTTTGGTATCATTTGAAAGCGCTTTACTTGTACATTTTGAATATATATATATTACTAGCATTTGCTCGTGACTTTACCTGTATTCATGGGCTGATTGCATATAATTCACATCTTTTCGTTCATAGCTTCTTTATTAGTACATCAATTTAACTTTTGTTAATATTATGCGCTACAAATACACTTTGACACCAAAATAGTACAAATAATAAAAAGTAAAAAAAACTAAAACCCAACTACGACAAAAACCCGCGCTGAAAAAGTATAAAACAAGATTTCAGAATACTGAACT
>CAJQZM010038493.1:0-24983 GCA_907164665.1 Colias nastes | reverse complement strand
CTTTGTTCAGTTCAGTATTCTGAAATCTTGTTTTATACTTTTTCAGCACGGGTTTTTGTCGTAGTTGGGTTTTAGTTTTTTTACTTTTTATTATAAGCTTTCCTTTTGATAAGGAACTTCGTTATAGACGGAATTGAAACAAAAAGTTGTAACGAAACTTTTTGCTATAGTTGTAAGCCTCATAGAATAGAATGCAATACAGTATATTACTTACTCCGTGGCCACTTATTTAAGTAACTTCGTTCCATCCGGGTGTCCCTTGACACCTCAAGTTTTTTTTATTTTATTATACAGTAATCAATTTTAATAAAATTCGTTTTTTCAGTTATATTTCGAAGTCACGAACTACAGAGAGCAGACGGTGAGATTCAACTTTGGTGCGGTGGGCGAACTACGCTTTCTGACGGGAATCGAACCTACAGCGTGAGTATTGCAATTCATTTTAATACTTTTAGCCGGATATCGAAATATTTTTTTGATTAGTCTCTCTTTTAATATTTTTTTTGTTTTGTCACTCACCTACAAAATTACTACATTTAATTGAATACAGTTTGCGCAATAGTCCAAATAAACTATTAAGTTCTTGTTACACCTTGAAAGCCTATAATCATGTGAAAATAACGTTTCCGATTTTCCATTTGATTTATATTATTTTATTAAAATTTATATTATTACATGAAGATAAATTATTACCTAGATAGTACCTTTCTCCCATTTAACATAAAAAAAAATTACAAATAAATTTTACAATCACACGTAAACAGCTAAACCGATTTTGATAAAACTCTTCACACTGATCGTTTACAGGCAATCCGTCGCTTCGGGTCAAACCGTGACCGTCATCGTGAGTTTAGTGATTACGGCCACGGCACAACCGGGGGCAAGGGACCTTATCACTTTCACAGCTTATGGTGAGTATCATCATCATCATCATCATCACCGTCGTCGTCACTATCGTAATCATCATCCGCCGCTCCGCTCTTATTGGGTCTTAGCGTGATGATATACGTATGTATAGCCTATAGCCTCGATAAATGGACTATCTAACAGTGAAATAATTTTTCAAAATATAACCCGTGATTAGCGTGTTCAATCAAACGAACAAACTCATCCGCTTTATTATACATAAAATACAACATTGTAAACACATTTTGGTATACATATTATATCTATACTAATGCTAATACTAATATTATAAAGCTGAAGAGTTTGTTTGCTTGAACTCGCTAATCTCAGGAACTACTGGTCACATTTGAAAAATTCTTTCGGTGTTAGATAGCCCATTTATTGAGGAAGGCTATAGGCTATATATCATCACGCTAAGACCAACAGGAGCTGAGCAACCCCGGGTATAACCGCGGGGCACAGCTAGTATCTAAATAAATATGTACCTACTTAATCTTCAACAGGTAACGAACAAGTATCTATATCAGCCTATGTGTACGTGTTGAACCCGGGACAGGTCATCAACGACGCTTCACCACCGAGCATACGTCACAATTTCCAGGTAAAACCATTGTTATTATTAATTACTAGCTTTCCGCCGGCGGCTCCGCCCGCGGTTTCAAAGAAAAACTCGCATAGTTCCCGTTCCCGTGGAACTTCCGGGATAAAACCTATCCTATATTACTCGTGGATAATGTAGCTTTCGAATGGTGAAAGAATTTTCAAAATCGGTCCAGTAGTTTATGAGCCTATTCATTACAATCAAACAAACAAACAAAGTTTTCCTCTTTATAATATTAGTGTAGATTAATATTAATAGACTGGTATAGTCGACGAGAACGTTCGTGGCACGCGGAATCGTAAAACTCTAATTGTTAATCTTTTACGAACTACACTTTTAAATAATGCATATCATAAAAATCAAATGAATGGGGTTTTTCCATTTAACAAATAAAATTGTATACCCAACCAAACATCGATAGGAAATTGGAACATCACTATGCCTGCCCATAAGGCCCGTAAGTGCAAGGGAGCGCGCAATATATTCTATCCTTTACAACTCCGCGTGCCACGAACGTTCTCGTCGACTATAATACTAATTATAAACGTTGGAAATATCATGAAACTTGAACTTGTACAACAATAGACTATTGTGTTTTCCAGAGTCAAAAATATATATACTTACAGGGTGGAAATTTTCAATGGGCCCTAGAGGGAAAGTACTTTAAAATACTGGAGATAGCAAATTTTGTTGAAAGGAAACATTCTTCTCATTTTAAAAATAAATAGAACTGCATAAGATTTTTGAAATACAAATGTATAGACACTCAAAACATGACCCTCTTTCACGTAATCGGATAAAAATGTTAACCCATATTTTATTCCCAGGGTTCCTGTTTACTAAAACAGGGCAATGATTGCAACGAACACGTATGGTCCTCTACCATAGTAGCCCGCGACTCTGAAGGAGGTAAGCAATATTGTATCTAGAACTCCACTCTTTTCTTCTTTCTTCCAATTTACTTAGAGAATAGAACAGCTCTATCTTAGAAAAAAAAGAGCGTGTGTGCCGAGCACACGTGTCAGAAGTGAAACTTCTTTCTTTGGCAAGATTCAAAGAAACCAAAATCGTTGCCTTACTCCATTACGTGACGGTCTTGCCATGACACGACCTTGATAATTTTACTCTCAACGCGCCTAAAGAAGTTTCACTTCAAAAACATTCGCCCACTTTGTAGCCTACCTACAATTCTCTTTCAACTATGTTACTGCTGATAAACTGCTGCTTGATTTTACACTAGCATAATTGATAATAATAACGCTAGTAACTTCAAAATAAAGATGTTTTAAATGTTAAAAACCCTAATAAAAAATCATCAACATCTAACACAAATACGTCATTTGTACCTCTGTGGTGCACAATAAAGAATTTTTATTTGTTTATTTGTCATTTCACTACTAAATTACATCTTCCATTCTCACCCCTATCAGGCCTCTTGCGTCTGACGTCATCACCACCAGGCGTCATATACGACGGCAACTTCATATCGGGCTCGCGCGATGACGTCACCGCAACATATCGCGCCACATGTTGCTCGCCGCGCGTCGTCATCAACGCGGTGGACGCGTTCGGCAACACTAACAGCTATATCGTCGATATATCTAGTGAGTTTTCTGTTTGTGAAGGTATACTTACACACATACATATAAAAATGAACACGCAGACACACGCGCACGCATACATATGCAAAATCTAACACGCACACATACTAACGTACACGAGCGTACACATTCAAACCCACCACACATACACGAACACGCATATAAAGACACATACATACGCAGCTGAAAAGGCACGCTGTCACATACACGCACACACAAACGCACACAGGCTCGCACACATATTCATGCGTGCAATATAATTTATATAATTATAATTTACACTTTTTCAGATTACTTCCCACCCTCCGCGATAGCCGCCATAGTCCTAGGAATCATACTATTCATTGGAATCCTAATACTAATAATCTTCCTAATTTATTGGTGCGTGAAACGAAGAAAGGAAGTCAGAGACCTACCTACGTATACGTCTAGAAATGTAAACTAAAAGTGTATATTTTTTATTTATATTTTAATAAATCTTATAAAAATTATATTTATGACAAAATAATTCAATCAATGACTTATATTTAAATTCAAGTAAGTGGATATAAAATTAAAAAAAACTTTTATCCAAAGCTCAAATTCTATGTAAAACGAATTATGTAATCGTAAAAAGATATTTTTACTGACGTAACACATAATGTTTAAAAAAACTTTAACTTATATTTAAATGTGTTTAACACATAAAGTAGTTATTAATTATATTTTATACTAGCGGTCCGCCCCGGCTTCGCCCGTGGTACATATTTCGCAATAAAAGGTAGCCTATGTTCTTTCTCAGGGTCTAAAGATTGTCTGTGCCAAATTTCATCAAAATCGGTCCAGTGGTTTATGCGTGAAAACCATACATACATACATACATACATAATTACAAACTTTTCCTCTTTATAATATTAGTATAGATTACTATCGTGTGACTGTGACTTTTTTGCCATGAAACTAAAGAGTATTTTATTATAATAATCATTTGCCTACATCTACCATTTCTAATCATTGCAATTTTGTTTTAAATTTATTTCAATAACGAAACATGAGTTTTTAATAACAAACTTAATTTTCCAATATCATTAAAGTACAAAAGTTTTTAAAGTGAAACTTTTATTACATCGTCTCAAACTTTTTGGTCTGTGTAGCGCATGTCGCGTGACGGTCGGCTGCCGAGTAGGTATAAAGCAGTGTTTGGAAAGTTTCACTTTTACCGTGGTTTCATAAAACCACACAACATTTTTTGTAAATTATTTTAGTCTGTATTAGTAGTTGTCAAAAAAATCGAATGTCAAAAATTGGCGGGAACATTGGTAGATAACTAGATAGTGACAATCTTTTTTTTTTCAAATGGTGCATGCAAATATGTCACATTTAGTATTAGTTTTCTAGATTTACAAAATTAAAACAATATTATTGTATGGATGTTACCTTTAATTGTAAGCTAAACAAGAATTTAATCAACAATGTTAATTAAAATGAATTCTATTTATCTTTTGAAGAGTTATAAAGTTTCTATCTAGATATAGAAACTAAGTAGACACTAATATTTTTTGTATAAAAAATGCATTACAATTTAGTTATATATATATTAGAGACAATATTTATTGTTTCAATGTCATCAAGAATTCAAGAGACATTTTTACAAAGAAGTGATGTAATAATTTAGTAATAACGGTGCATTTACATCAAACGAGTGAATGCTAATTCTAACCACACTATGTCAAATCTCTACAGGCGTAGAGCATTATTTTGTTGTTCTTAGTGCGTTCGAAAAGATTCTATGCAATGTTCTAATACTGAACATACTCATACGAGTTTTCATTTATACTAAACGATCACAAAAGAATGCTCTTGCTCTAGCTCTATGTTCGTTTGATCTAAATGCATCGTAATAAGATATGTATTCATAACATGCAGTTCAATATTTTTATATATTGATAGTTTTACAAAAAGTATTTTATAATTAAAAATTAATGTGTATTATTTAAATATATTTTGGGTTGTTTAAGTACTAATACGGGTAAATATTATTGATGAAATGTTGTACATTTAAATTTAGGCATAGAGGTATATCAGCCATAAATAGTTTTAAGTTTTTCTAATGTAGTTACGAAATAAATTGTGATACATATTATGTGTGTTTTATTTTATTAGAAAAATTAAACTTAAAAATTTTAATCACATATTTGGGTTTTGTATCGATCCAGTAACACCCCCTGCTATTATTTTTTTCAATATTTTCAATGTACAGAATTGACCCTTCTACAGATTTATTATAATATTATGTATATAAGGATAATTACTACAGATTACAAAACGTCTTGCTAAGTCAGTCCGTTTGTCTGTTTGCGATTAACAAATAAACACTATTTTAACTATTTTTTTAAGCAATGGATAGTACGGATCTCAAGAAGTTTTATTACCCTGTTACCCTGCTGTTTTACCCTATTAATTACCCTGCTGACAAACCTCAACCAAAACTTTTATACCCTACTCAAGGAAAATGACAGCCTCCTTGGTACAGTGGTTGACGCGTGAGCGTAGCACCGAGCGGTCCTGGGTTCGATTCCCAGTGGAGACGAAGAAAAAAAAATGTCTCGGTCTAGTAGGACGCAGAAGGCTGATCACCTACTTGTCCCTAAAGAAAATCGATCAGTGAAACAGATGTATAATGCATCTGCCCCTTACCCCACTATGGGGACATGAGACTTCACTTTCACAAGGAAAATGTACCTAATGTTTGATCCTGGGTCTTCAACCATTTTAATTTCGTTTAGATACTAAGTTTTTATAGAAATCTCTGCTATGATTTAGCCCTCACAGTGTAACAGGTCAGACAGAAAAAATAAAGGCTACAAAACACATTATAATCAATATTCTCAGCCCATATTTGTTCACACTGCAGGAAACTATCAATGATGTATTTCCTGTTTATAATTCTTATATTTAAAGAATTCAGATTACATCTTTTTGCCATTAAACTATTGTTACACTATTCTAAGTATTCTATCTGTATTTATTTAATACTAGCTTACCGCCCGCGGTTTCGCACGCTTTGTCTAAAACCTAATAAATTATATACTAAAACCTTCCTTTTGAATCACTCTATCTATTAAAAAAAAGACGGGTTGCACTCCGGGAGTGCCGGCAGAAGTGAAAACTTGATTATTAACGTTCAGCATGTTTGATATTTTGGAATGGTATCCGTCTTACGCATGGAATATAAGGGCTAAAAAAAAAAAAAAATCCGTCTTACGCTTTTTCGATCAGGCCACGTGTCCTGACGCGAGTTTAAGATTTTATACCCAACGCCGCTAAAGAAGTTTTCACTTCAAAAACCGCATCAAAATCCGTTGCGTAGTTTTAAAGATTTAAGCATACAAAGGGACAGAGAAAGCGACTTTGTTTTATACTATGTAGTGATAGTGATATTAAGTGTGCGTTCTTTTATTTTTCAAAACATTAGCAATGGATAAAAATGTTAAAGACTCTTCAATCTTCATTTAATTATTCCACCATAATATATTGGATTTAGATACATATAACTTATTTTATTATTTAATATGTTTATAGTACAGAAATCAAAATGATATAAATACTCTTTTTTCTAAAACAATTTCAACCTTATGGACAAACAAAGGCTGGTAATGATGATGATGATGATGAGGTTTGTAGCAGCGCTCACAGTCACATAAACACCATTTGTTATTTGCAAGGAAGACAAAAGAATGTGCCTACATAAACCAGTTCCTTATCTAGGCATATACAAATACAGAGTGTACAATGCAATGTGATTGTTTATTAATTTAAATGTTTTTATATGTTCTTGAAAATATTTTGTATTCTAACAAGATTTTTTCATGTAGTATTTATTGAAAACTAGCGGTCCGCTCCGGCTTCGCCCGTGGTACATGTTTATGTTTTCTTTCCATAAGAACCATCCTCGTACTTCAAGGAATATTATAAAAAAAGAGTTATCGAAATCGGTCCACCCGTTCACCTGTGATGCCGTGACCAAGGAAAACAGGTTTCATTTTTATATATATAGATTGTATATATGTATGTTTATCAGCCATCAGGATTCCATAACACAAGCGAAAGCTTAGTATGGGATCAGATTGTGCCGTGTGTGAAAATTGTCCCGAAGTATTTATTTATTTGCCTGCCAAATTGTGCCTATCGTTATTCATGCAGAGATAACACAGGGGCAGTATTATGACCTCTTATTCCCAGTCAGTTTACGCTGTGAATTGAACTGACGGGCAAATTCATATAATACCATAATTAACAATAGCTGGTTATTGCGATCGAAATAGGTATATTGCATTCAATCCACGGCGTAAACTGACTGGAAATAAGAGGCCGTAATACGGTCCCAGGACAGACAAATGAAAGTTATTATAACTTAGTTCATTCCTGACCAAATTTTAAACACTAACTATAACCAATCTTATTTGAATGAAATTGACTTATAGGAAATACGCTATCTGAGAAAAAATATACAAAATATAATTTAGTTCAAATAGTTACTACGAATGTAAAATTACAAATAGTTTAAACTTTATTATGAACATGTAATTGTTTATTTACTCAATTAATGTTGTTAAATGATATACAAATATCTGCATTCTTTGGTAAGTATACTATAGTTTAATAAGAAATCTATGGTATAAATTATTTGGAACAAGATGAATTTTATAAATACTTCTAATATTACAGTCTACCGATTGGCCAAATCAATTAATTATTTATAGTTGCCAATTTTAATCATGTGCTTAGATAAATATATGAATTATTATGTAATACTTTCATATATAGATAAAATTCAGTTTCATTATAAATTATATAAAGTTTATAAGACTTACTCTCTTCCTCATAAATCTCTTAACTTGGGCATACCCAGGATGATATATCAACTCTAATTTATTATCAAATTCATAAGTAAACGGGTTTTTTTGGTTCCTATACAAAAATGACGGCATATTTTGTTGGATAAAGTTTATAAGGTAAGTTTGATTTAAAAACACTTCTACACAAGATAGAAACACGAAAAAACTGGACGATATCATTAAAAAAGACCGTCTGCACCACGTTTGGAGCAAGTAAGCAAGGCAACTGACAGATAATTTGGTGTAATAGTCATGCCCCTGTGTGAAGTCACTTTCTCGCGAAGGTCAACTATTTAGCACGTTTTTACACTATTCCGGGATTAAAATAGCACTTACCTTGTCTTGTGATCAGTTCTTGATTCGGTACCGCGGGCATCAACACCGTGTTGTGCGTCAAATCTTCGATAGAAAGCCCTGTAACAGCACTAGACAATAACGGATTTTTCACAACACCCCTGTTTATATGATCACCAAAACCTTTATCGGACATATTGCCGCGGTATAAATGATCGGTACATGTAAAATTTAACGTGAATTTTCACATTTGGAGGTCACAAAAAGCAAATTTAATTATGTGAAATTACGTGTCACATATATTTTGATTTGACATTGACAAAAGGGACCGTGTTCCGTTTTGTTGTTGTTTTTGTGGCAAAGGATATGTCAAGACAAAATTGCATAATGTGCCAACTATTTTTAGGTATGTGTCTTCCTTGTTTATATACATTAATCGAATAATAACAAAATAACTTAGCATGTCCGTATGTTGATAATTATAAAGTTACTGAGACTAAAATTCTCATGCTTTAGCTATAGATTTATTCATAATTTCACTGTAACATCCCGATTCAAAACAATACCGTACACAGGAACCTTGAAAATTGCATTATACGAGGACTTAGGAAATGAATAAATAATTTTTATACATAATTTTTGAGTCATTTTTATATTTTTAATCAGTGTCGGCGTAAAGTGAGTGGAGCAGTGGTTCTAGGCAGCAGATTGGAAAGGTCGCCATATTCCATAACACAAATAATTGCTTTTTGTTCATTGATTTATCATTTATCGGTTATCCGAATCACTTTAACATCCCAGGTTACAAAATGAAGTAGGTATTAGTCAGTTCAATAAAGAAACGAATCTTCAATGGCGGCCAAAGCTGACTTTGACAGATGGTAGGATCAGCAAAAAAGAAAATAAAAATAACGTAAATTGATAATTATTTTATTAATTATTTCAAATTGTTTGTTGACAAACTTTTTTGTTATTGTATTTGTGTATTTATATGAATTATCATATTTACGTATACAGAATGTAATAAAATCCCCATAATACTTGTAATAAGCCCATAAAACTGAACAACTTTTCCCAAAGAACATATTTTGTCAAATTCCAATAAAACATTATTTACTTTCGCAAATGCATAATTGTCATTGTAAATTTATGATAAAAACTATTATAGGGAAAATCAAATACATTTTAGTGATTTTATTTTTCCCTTTTTTTTTGCATACCGTACGGCCGTGTGTGAGCGAGAGGGAATGATAAGCGCCGCCATTGAAGATTCGTTTCTTTAAAGAACTGACTAATAGGTACCTAAATATTATGTTTGATAAATGAAATTGATACGAATGCCTCGATCAAAGTGTGCCACTAGAACTTTTGGCTACCCTCAATAATTTACGATTAACCGGTGCTCTTTCTAAGGTGTATTCGATTGAACTTATTCATCATCAACATATTACACGAGACGAAATAAAGCTTGACGTCGCCATTTTGTGTTGTGATAAGTGAACGTCTGTGTGTGCTACAAGAAAAAATGCCGTAAGTACTTTAATATATTGTTATTTAATACAGTTGAGGTATTATATTAATCTAGAAAGACTATTCTTTCATATTTTAATATTTCTATACAATATTTTATGTTTCGTGAAACAAAAATTGAATGATCCGAACACATTCACACCGGCGTCGCATGGTTTACATATTTTGAAGAGGATAATTGACTCTTTTATTCAAAAATACGTAAAACCTTGCGTTATATATATAGTTTAGACATTATTTTAACTAGGTATAATATGTTCTAAAATCCTAAAACATTTTATAGATATTCTGGATTATTCGAATCTATGCAACCCGTGAGTATGTACAAAACAGGTAAGTGTTTTGGTAACAATCGTTACCACAAGCAAAGTAAGTTTCGCTCTCAGGGCTGGCACCTAGCACGCGCGTCACGTTTGCATTTTTCATTTTATTATGACCATATGTGTTGGTGGCTTGTTTATTAATTGTATTTTTTTGCGGTTTCTAGGTGTTTGTGGTTTTTATGCTTTGGTTAACGGCAAACTAATTTACTCGATTTTTTTTTTGACTTACGATTTTATTACTCATTTCATAAAGCTTTGGCGGTACTTAACTATTTATTTATTTAAGTATATACATACTATACAAAAAAATTATTTATTTATTTATTATTAATAATATTTTTAATTTGTAGTAAAGTTCAAGAAGCATCTGGTTTGGCTAGTGGAGGAAGTGGTCAAAGGGGAAGGGGGGGCAGAGGAAGTGGTAGGAGTGGGAGAGGAAGTAGTAGGGGGGGAAGTGGTAGGGGGGAAGTGGTAGGGGGGGGAGTGGTAGGGGGGGAAGTTGTAGGGGGGGAAGAGGAGGTGAAAATATAACGGGGGGGAGACGAAGCAGCAATGAAATAGAGATTGTTCCTGGGCCAAGTACAAGGTATTGTATTATTTCACAAAATATTTTAAATTATCGAATGTTTATTTTTATTTATTTTTGTCTTCCTAATTTCAGAAGCTATGAAGAAGAAATCAAATTGATGCGAAAAGCCAAAACTAATACCAAAAAAGCATTGTCCAAGCTCGAACCGGGAGTGCAAAAAGAGCTCGATTCACGAAAACGTTTTAAACAACTTTCGCGATCGCTTCTACCTGATGCACCGCCGCGAAAGAGACAAAGGTTAATAAATAAAGGATATATTCGTAAATTATTAATATATAGGTATATGACATAAAAATACTATTCGGACGTGTAATAAAATCAATCAAATTTTAGAAAAATATCTCCTGAACGAGTTCATTGCCGATTGGCTTCGGGAACTCCCACCACGCCGCCAGCGCCTAAGCTACAGCCTTGGGAAATAAGGTATGTACGGTACGGTACAATATTTAAAAAATATAAGTACAATCGCAAACTCATCTTGTATTGTTTTCAGCAAGCAGCAAGTTGACGCCGCAAAAGCGTCAAACCAAGAATTACAAGTAGAAGGCCATGAATTGGCGAGGCAGGATTCGTGTCCTACTCCACACAGGTATATAGTAACTTAAGGATTTACTTGACGTTTTTCACTATTGTGATTATATGACTGGTAAATTTTTCAGCACTACAAGCACTGCCGAAAGCTCAGTCGTAGGTGAACTCGCGGTAGATTTCACAACTGGATTGTTAAGTAAGTAAATAAATTATTTTATTAATTTTAAATATTCTATTGAACATAATTATAATGATCCTACTTTATCTTTCAGAAAGTGATACGCAAAATTGGCTTTGCTTGCCTACTTCTAAAACAGAAAATCTATCTGGTGAGTTTTTTTGTTTTTTGTAAACAGATTTTTACAATTTAAACGGATTTTAACAATGAAAATTGATTCAGGTTCTACTATAAAATCCCCGACGGCGGCGGTGAAAGTGAATAAGGCACCACCGGCAAACACCAAGAAAATAAACCTGGGTACGTATATATTATATTTACTACATATATAAGTCCAGGATTCCTCACGATGTTTTCCCAGCTACAGCAACAAAAGTTAGCTCACCATAGTATTCTGGGTATTGGGCGTTGCTCCAGCATGCAGTGCTTCCCAGCTACGCCAACATTTGTGGAATACAATCTGTTCCATATTGTAGGAATGTAAGAGTCAGCATAATACTACATCTTACATTCTCTTTATCTTTTGGTTAAAGTTAGTTGGTACAACTCAGCCTTACAAAGTGTTTGTTTCAGGTTCCTATACCTAAAAAACCGAAGCAGATCTGAAAATGTGGTTCGATAGCGTGGACTCGGAAGAAGACGAGGTGGACATGGTGGATGTGGCAAATGATGAACCGATTAACATATTACCTCATCAAATGACGACTGCTTACGACTTTGACGAGATCACGGCAGGCTTACAAACCTGGCTGATAAACGACGACCAAGAATCTGATCGAGTTTTGACAGAAATGATTCCGACTGACCATTTATCTTTTGACTGGGTTCACGACCATAACTTTTTCCGAGGGAAACGTGAACCATTTACTGGAACTTCAGGACCGACCTTCACAGTGACTGAAAATATGACCCCACTCGACATTTTCTTGAAATTTATTGACGACGACCTTTTTGACATCATAGTGACACGGACAAATAAATACGCGACTAAAAAGATTGTCGAAAATTGTACACCTCACTCAAGACTTAATTGTTTTAAAAATGTGGACAGAGATGAGATAGCCAAATTCCTCGCAATAATTATCTTGCAGGGTTTGTTCCCGAATCCTGTCGAGAAAAATTATTGGGGGGAAAATGGCTATCTCACACTTAAATATTTCGGTGACATAATGACATATAACAGATTTGTGTTACTAAAACGACTTATACACTTTAGTGACCCGACTGACGATCAAAGTTTGACGAATGACGAAAGAAAGTTGAGGAAGATACAGCCAGTGTTGAATCACTTGCAAAAGAAGTTCAGCTCGCTGTATCTTCCGCGACAGGAGATCGCTATAGATGAATCTCTCCTCAAATGGCAAGGTCGTCTGTCATTCGCACAAAAAATTGCTACCAAAGCTGCGAGAGTAGGAGTAAAATCCTACGAGTTGTGCGAATCAGAGACCGGCTATTTGTGGAGATTTTTCATCTATACTGGAAAGAAAGACGGACATACAAATGACCTCACAGACAGACAGACAGACTTGACTGACGAGTCGAGAGACATGCCACCACTACCCACCAACGCTACCGCCAGAATTGTCCATGATCTGGTGAAGCCCTTGTATAACCTAGGGCACACTTTGGTCATGGACAATTTCTATAACTCGCCACTACTTGCCCGTGTCTTAAAATCAAAGAAGACAGACTGCTTCGGTACTCTTCGACTAAATAGAGAGTTTGTCCCCGAAGCCATCAAAAAACTGCAAAAACACGAGCTTAGGGAGGGCGAGATCGTCAGCAGCTACACAGAGGATTTGAGTGTCGTGTTGTGGCGCGATTCGAACATCGTGTCACTAATATCGACATAATATCATGATGGTGTTGTTGGGGGAGCGGAGAAATATGGCCGGTTTAAGTATAAACCAAATGTCGTGCTGGACTACAATCGCTCTATGGGGGGTGTCGATAGGAAGGATCAACTCCTATCGGCATTCCCAATGGAGCGAGTGCGAAATAGTATTTGGTATAAAAAGGTCTTCCGACGCCTTCTTAATGTCACATTAATGAACGCCCATATAATATATTCGACTCGCAAAACATGTAGTGCGAGATTTTCGGAGACAGGTGGCTGAAGGACTTGTAAAAGTTTTTCAGCCAGCTGAAATTGGACAATCTGTGCAAACCATAAAGACGATCCAGGCTCCAAAATCAAATAAAATACGGCCCATTTTAAGTGGGAACCACTTTATTTGCCAAGGACCATGTAAAGTGGCACGGTGTGTGTGGTGCAAAAAAAGTCGCACAAGGTACATTTGTGAACAATGCCAAGTTTCCCTGTGCCTCGACATATGTTACAAAGAATACCACACCGTGCCATGACAAACTTTTTTTTTCTAGTAAAGTTTTTCTAGTAGTCAAAGTAGAAGATATACATTGTTATGACACAAGAAACAAAAATAAAATTGAAATTCCATTTTTCCGGCTTGCTACAGTTAATAATTCATTTATGGGTCAAGGTATACGCTTTTACAACAGAATTCCTCATAATATTTTAGTAGTTCTAAATTTAAAACTTATATAAAAAATGTCTTAGTTCAGAGAGCCTATTACAGTATTAAGAAATATATGGACGATAAAAACCCATGGAGGGTTGTCGTGTAAAAACCACAGGACAGTTCTTTGGCATATTATGATAATAATGTTACATATTATGTATTTTAACTATGGAGTTTCTTGCCGGTTCTTCTCCGTAGATACTGCTTTCCGAATCGGTGGTAAATGTTAAAAATATGTAATGACGTTTCAAAAGTGCTTCTAGAAGAAGTCTAATTGAATAAATAAATGTTTGAGTTTGAGTCTAATTTTTTTAAAGTGAAACTTTTATTACATCGTCTCAAACTTTTTGGTCTGTGTAGCGCATGTCGCGTGACGGTCGAACCGTACGATAATCATCGTACAAATACGATAATTTTGTGCCTAAGTTTCACTTTTACCGTGGTTTCATAAAACCACACAACATTTTTGAAGTGAAACTTCTTTATCGGGGTTGGACAAAAATTTAGTGTAACATTTTTGCGTTACGCTGTACGCGTGACATTTTTGCGTTACGCCGTACGCGTGACATTTTTGCGTTACGCCATACTCGTGACATTTTTAAGGTTATAAAGAAGTTTCACTTCTTACATGTGTACTCTAGTACACGCATACATTTTTTTTTATTTTTAGATTTTTTCCGCGTGAAATATAATATATTCCAAAACATAAGTTTTGCGAGTTGAATATATTATATTTTAATTTTTTAATATATATAGTATTTTATATATTTTTTAATAAATAAATATGCGTATACGTATATTTATTTATTAAAAAATAAAAAATATGTAAATAATTAATATTAATATTATACTTTTTTTTTGTAAATAATCATTTAATATGTTTTTATATAAAACTTAGTGTAATTAAAATAATTATTTTTTAAGAAACGAATAAATAAATGTCATACATTTTCTTTGTATTTTATTTCACGCCAAACGCGCGACAACCCTTGCTCTAATGGCCGCCATCTTTGCGATATGTCACACGTGACGACATTAGCCATCAGCGGATTTGGTCTATTTATTTGCTTTTAGTTTTTAATTTTTATTAATTGTACATGAATACATTAACAACAAGTATTGTACTTTTTTAATTCTTGATTATTATACATATTTAATGTAAAGATTTGATTGGTTGAAAGATTGGTCATAATTTCTAAATTAGCAAATAAAACACAGTGTGCGAATTGACTAAAAAACGCGCTGTTTGTTTTTAATTTGTAAATATTGACTCGAATTCACAAAAAAGTTTATAAACTTTTACATTTAAAACAAAGATAATGAAATGTCCTTTACATACAAACTTTTATTTTTGTTCTATGTATTATAGTTTTCTTACAAAGTCGCATGGAAGTTACGTAAATATTTAGCGGTAAATTACTCAGCCAGCGCATTTTACGCTAGGATTCCCTTTATGTTTTAAATATTTTATTTCACATAAAATATATCGATGTGTGATTAAATGTGTCTAGTAATTAATCTACTTTATGAATAAAATAAGAAACAATGCTCTTGTCGATCTAAATTTTTAGTAAAACGCATTTTTCCATACAAGTAGCTAATATTTTGGGTAGTTAAAAGTTTCAAGGTACATTGAAAAATACGGAAACAAGATCTATAAAAAAAACAAACACAGTGTTTAAGCTTGTTTTATTGGCTATTCAGAACAGTTAAAACATTTCAAGTGAGCCTCAGGAGCGAGTCACAATCAAAGTTTTATTACGGCGCGTCGTATTCTCAGATTCGGTCAAAGGTCAGGTGGCAATCGAGACCCTTTTTTTTTTGCGCGTAAGCAACTCAGCGGATATGTAAATATGTTATGATGTAACATTTATGACATTAATAAACTAATCTTAGGGCGTATTCAGAAAGAAAGCTTGAAACTTATAAGCGCTTATCGGCGCTTGTCATGTTCATATATTTTCCTGCGCGGGTTACCAGCACTGACAAGCGCCGATAAGCGCTTATAAGCGCTTATAAGTTTCAAGCTTTCTTTCTGAATACGCCCTAAGCATCATATTTTTTCCTCGCATACTATCATTATATCATCGTTCAAGTCACGAAATTGTTTTATATTTTATGCAGAAGATAGTAATGAAAAGCAGAAGAAGTACATTTTCCTGAACGAAAATGGAATTGGTGGAATTTTGATTCTTAGTTTAAATATTTTTTGCAACATAAATTGCAAGTCATGAGGTGAATAAAATTCGTTCTCGATAACAATTTAATAAATTAGAAATCTCAGAACACAGGCTATTAAACCAGTGAATTTATATGACTAGTTATTATTGTGCTAATATACCGCATTCATGTACTGGAGTAAAATTCAAGGTTACATAATTTTTCAGAATTATATTGAAGTGAATCGTGAGAAGAATAAAAAGACAATGCTATAAACACAAACCAAATACGATTAATATCGTGAATCCTACGCAGGAATTACATTAATATTTGAACCATCTCGTCCCTGATTTTTTTAAAAACATCGAGTTGGATAACATCGAGGAGAAAGCAAGTGAATATTTCAGAACGAACATTACTTAACTTTTTGACATTAACCAAACTTTTGACACATAACCAAAAATACATTTATGTCAAAATAAACAACAGTCAACACAGAAGTTGATTTTGTTATCGTTTTTTATTTGAATGAATATACTGGTTTTATTAATTATATTAAACAATGTCTGACCCACCTGTAAAGCGTTACAGACGCGATGAAAAATCGTCCGATTCTGAAGACGACGTAGACAATTATGAACCGTATGTGCCAGTGAAAGATCGTATGAAACAGAAATTATTAAAGTTAGGTAGATTGGGACAAGTAGCTAATGAGGTGGCTGCTGAAACTAAGAGTTCAAGCGACAACGATCCTGATGATGAAGGTATATCATATAAATTACATTTTAATACTGAAATTTCATATATATAATATAGGACTAGCTGTGTGCGCATTGCTCCCCCCTGTTGGTCGCGTGATGTTATTATAGCCTATAGTCTCCCTCGATAAATGGGCTATCTAACTCCCAAAGAATTTTCAAATCAGACCAGTAGTTCCTGAAATTAGTGCGTTCAAACAAACAAACAAACTCTTCAGCTTCATTATTTATAATATTAATATAGATTTTATCTCATAATATTGCCATGAGTACTCGATAATTTACTGTGTGAAATTTAACAGTTACAAATGAAAATAAAGAACACGTAGGACGTAGATGATAGTCTAACCTACGCACATTTGTACATTTGAACAGCATATCTAATTTTAAATTAAAATATATTACCAGGCTGTAACAATATCAAGCAGAACAATAACAAAACAGCCCAAAATAATGTAATTACAATTATAGGTCAAGAAATTAAAGACAATTGGATTTGAAACACAATTTATTCATTACCTTATTCCACTTACTACATTATATCACTTCCATTTCACGTCACGAGTGGCCGAGGCAGGCATCCACCCCGGATTGGTGTGAAAGGATGCGGGTTCAATTCCCACCTCGCGATCAAATTTTTTCTATTCTTTATAAATTTATACTTCCATATCATTTGACATAGATTTTAAACTAGCTGTTGCCCGCAGCTTCGCTTGCAAGGAAAAGATAAATTTTCATGGTATAAGTTTTCATCCCCTATTTTACCCCTTTAGAGGATGAATTTTCTAAAATCCTTTCTTAGGGGACGCCTACGTTATGACATCTACCTGCATGCCAAATTTCAGCCCGATACGTCCAGTGGTTTGGGCTGTGTGTTGATAGATCACTATATCAGTCACCTTTGAGTTTTATATATATATATAGATACAATTTGTTCATTCTAGGTTCTCAAGAAGAATGGGGACGACGTTACAATGTATCACTCCTCGATCAGCATAGCGAGTTGAAACGTCTCGCGGAAGCCAGGGCGCTCTCCGCAGCTGAAAGACAAGCGAAAGAAGAAGAGCATATACTGGAGAGTGTAGCGCAGAGTAAAGCGCTGATGGGTGTCGCGGAATTGGCTAAAGGTAAGTCCATATTACTGGTAAATAATTTTTTGTTTAGTGTTTATTATTGGTTGACAAAGTTGTTTTCATGAATTTAAAAATATTAAATAACTAGCGGTCCACCCCGGCCTCGCCCGTGGTACATATTTACGTTTTCTCTACATAAGAACCATCCTCGTACTTCAAGGAATATAATAAAAAAAGAATTATCGAAATCGGTTCAGCCGTTCACACGTGATGCCTGACAACGCGAAACAGGTTTCATTTTGTATAGATAACTAGCTTTCTGCCCGCGGCTTCGCCCGCTTTGTCTAAAACCTAATAAATTATATACTAAACCCTTCCTCACCTTCCTCTATCTATTAAAAAAAACCACATCAAAATCCGTTGCGTAGTTTTAAAGATTTAAGCATAAATAGGGACAGAGAAAGCGACTTTGTTTTATAATATGTAGTGATGATAAATAAAAGTTAATAAATAAAAAAAAATAATTTTATTAACTCTTATTGAACTAAATAGATGAATTGTTACACAGAGACTATAGTTTACTACAGAGAACTGTAGACACTGCTTTCCAAACTGGTGGTACCTAAATTATAATTTTCCTGTATTTTGACGTTACAAAAGCGCTTCTATACAAAGTCTAGTTTAATAAATAAATGTTTGAGTTTAAATTTGATTTTCCATTTGAAAAAATTTTGTTTGAAAATTTTATAAATTATAAAATAATATTTATTTGTTTTATTTCTTTTATAATTAATATATATTTATGCTCTACCCTTCACCTTTCCTCTAATTTAATTTCGCTCCGTACGTCCGGTTGTCTGGAAGAAATCGCTGCATAACGATAAGACCGCCAATTGTTTTAATGTATTCTTAGATTAAGTATTATTGTAATAATTCTAAGAGCAATAAAGTATTAATAAATAAATAAATAAATGTCCCCGGCATTGTTGATGCGTATGGGCGACGCAGTACACTTAACATCAGGTGACGCGTCTGCTCTGTTACCTCCTCTTATATAAAAAAAAAAAAATAAATAAATACTCCGACCTTACTTGAGAACTACAGTATTCATTTGTGAAAACGGTATGAAAATAGATGCAGTACATACTTATAAAGTTTATCATAAACAAACAGACAGACTTTGTTATATTATATGTAATGTGTGTATTAAATACTAGCTGTGTCGCGCGGTTTCACCCGCGTGGCTCCGCTCCTGCTCGTCTTAGCATGATGATATAGCCTTCCTCGATAAATGAGCTAACACCGAAATAATTTTTCAAATCGGACCAGTAGTTCCCGAGATTAGCGCGTTCAAACAAACAAACAAACTCTACAGCTTTATAATATTAGTATAGATTCATTCTTTTAATATGTAACTACTTCTCCATTTATTAATTTTCTATCTTTCCAGGCATTCAATACTCCGAACCAATAAAAACGTCATGGCGTCCGCCACGATGTATATTAGAATTACCTGAAGAAAGACATGACAGGGTGCGACAACAGCTTAGAATATTAGTGGAAGGGGAGGATGTACCACCGCCTATAAAGACGTTCCAACATATGAAGTTTCCCAAAGGTATGTGGTATGCTGTTCTTACAAATAAAAACGTCTTAATACTATGCTAAAGTTTGGGCTAGTTATATTCTGCTTATAAATTTAGCATACGCTAAAAATTCTATAAATAAAACGAGTGTAATGTTATTAAAAGTGTGCTTCTTTTGTGAAAATTATGTTCTTCATTATATTCAATGGTACTTTCGATCACCTAGAGCTTAGGCGGTTTAGCGATCTAAGGCGTCGCCATGGTAACGAGATGGTTCTGTTCTAATTTTACCTGGGTCAATCACTTGCAACCGCCTCCTTGGTACAGTGGTTGACGCGTGAGCGTAGCACCGAGGGGTCCTGGGTTCGATTCCCGGTGGAGACGAAGAAAAAAACATGTCTCGGTCTGGTAGGACACAGAAGGCTGATCACCTACTTGTCCCTAAAGATAAATCGATCAGTGAAACAGATGTATAATGCATCTGCCCCTTACCCCACTAGGGGACATGGGACTTCACTCATGAAATGAATAAAATTTAATAATAACTGTCAATAATAACATATTGTTTATTGACACATTAAAATGTATATTATACTAGCTGCTCCGCGCGGTTTCACCCCCGTGGCTCCACTCCTTTTGGTCGTAGCGTGATGATAGCCTAAAGCCTTCCTCGATAAATGAGCAATCTAACACCGAAAGAATTTTTCAAATTAGCATTCTCGAGATTAGCGCGTTCAAACAAACAAACAAACTCTTCAGCCTTATAATATTAGTATAGATAAAGCACGTTTTTGAGGTTTTTTAAACTATATATTTATTGTTTTGATCAATGAGTTTTATCGATCTTTAAGCATCACTACATAGTAAGACAAAGAGGCTTTCTCTGTCTTTACGTATGCTTAAATCTTTAAAACTGGGCAACAGATTTTGATGCTGTTGATCAAGAGGAATGTTTAAGTATATAATTTACTAGCTGTGCTCCGCAGTTTCACCCGCGTGGCTTTGCTCCTTTTGGTCTTAGCGTAATGATACATAGCCTATAGCCTTCCTCGATAAATGAGCAATCTAACACCGAAAGAATTTTTCAAATTAGCATTCTCGAGATTAGCGCATTCAAACAAGCAAACAAACAAACTTTTCAGCTTTATAATGTTAGTATAGATTAGTATTTAGAACAACCGGTCGAAACCGCGGGCGGAAAGCTAGTCACGTATCATTTTATTTTCATTCATAAGTGGTCTGTTACACATAAATATTTCATTCCAGGTGTCCTCCGAGGTTTAGAAGCGAAGGGTATAAAACACCCGACCCCCATACAAGTGCAAGGTATACCAGCGGTACTAAGCGGTCGGGATATGATCGGTATAGCCTTCACGGGATCTGGTAAGACGCTGGTGTTCACTCTGCCGCTGATCATGATGTGTTTGGAGCAAGAAGTGCAAATGCCGTTCATCAAGTAAGTGTTTCTATTAGCAAAAGTGATGGGTGTCAAACACCCGACCGGTTTATAAGTGAAACATGATGGGTATAGCATTCACTGGTAAGCTGATCATAATGTGTTTGTAACAAGTACAGATGCCGTTCATTAAGTAAATAATTCTATTAGTAAAAGTGATGGGTGTCAAACACCCGCTTATATTATATTAGTGAGACATGATCGGTATAGCGTTCATCTGCTCTGGCAAGACGCAGATGCCGTTCGTCTATTGCGTGTGCTTTTTTGGTCCTTCGAGGCCTACAAGCGACGGGTGTTAAATACCCGACATAATACAGTAACATTTAATGAAAAATAGAAAATAAATCGTGTTTTAAATGTAATTAAATCATGAAATTGGTTCTACATACAAAATGTTTTAATTATTTTCGGCACTTACTTCGATTTGACTTTATTTGTACTTATTGAAAACAAATAAAATTGTTCTTAATTTATTACTTAAATATAAATACATTTTATATATTTTGCAGAAACGAGGGTCCATACGGTTTAATAATATGTCCGTCAAGAGAATTAGCCAAGCAGACACACGATATAATCCTACACTTTGTGAAACATTTGAAAATGACCGGCCACCCTGAGATAAGGAGCTGTCTCGCTATTGGTGGTGAGTTGCAACTACCCTCATTAAATAAATTATTTTTTAACGGATTTTTAATGCGATTTATTAATTAAAAATCAAATAATGATTTCTTGTGAAACTACCCTCACGATTTTATTTTTGACATTAAAAAACACATGTAGATGTTAAATGGTTTGTTATAACAACGTAGGTAAATAGTCTTAATAATTAGGCAGATAATCCCCTGCGGTTTTACCCGCATTGCTCCGCTCCTGTTGGTCTTAGCGTGATGATATATAGCCTATATAGTATAGAATATTTCAAATCGGACCAGTAGTTCCTGAGATTAGTGCGTTCAAACAAACAAACTTTCAGCTTTATAATATTAAGTATACATTTATTTATTGTATACTACAGGTGTTGCCGTGTCCGAATGTATGGAAACGGTACAAAGGGGTGTACACATAATGGTCGCTACGCCAGGACGACTTATGGACATGCTGGATAAGAAAATGGTGAGGAAATATACAAAATTCTTACAATATTTAATTCTATTATTGGTTTTAAATATGATAAGTTGGTTTATGGATTGTATTATACCGCATTATTGTAAAAAATAATGCGGTAAGTACTTTATGTCCTTATTCTCTGATAATTTATTTATTTTATATAAATTACAATTTGATTGGTATTTATGTTTTACTACACAGTTTAAATAATATTCCAGTATACAACTTGTATTTATTTTATGAATTTCTTTCACTTTATACAAATTATAAATTCATAGTATTTGTGTTCTGTTAAATATGCTTTTTGTTTAAATGAAAATTTTACTTTATTTTTCACTTACGTTACACTCAAAATCTTATGTGCACCATCGGGTCGTAAGTCACTTAAATGTTATGTTTTGTATACTACTTGTGTTTTAGTTTATTTACTGTATAATTTTTTGTATAACTATATTATACAAGTAGCGTATAAGAATCTATATGTAATTGCGTGACACCAATATTATCACTTATTTATATTTTATACTTAAATAAAATATTTTTTCAGGACAATTTTCACACACGGCACGATCTGATCCCATACTAAGCTTTCGCTTGTGTTATGGAAACCATATGGCTGATAAACTTACATATTATATATTTTTTAAATAAATACTTATATAGATAATTAACACCCAGACACAGAGCAAACCTCTATGTTCATCACACAAATATTTACCCCGGGTGGGGATCGAACCCACGACCTCTGGCTTTGAAGGCAGGGCCACTACCAACCAAGCCAACCGGCCAGTCCTTATTTATTTCTTGTATTTTTATTTATTATGTGTATAACAGGTTCGTCTAAACGTCTGTCGGTACCTCTGCATGGATGAAGCGGATCGGATGATAGACATGGGCTTCGAGGAGGACGTCAGAACGATATTCTCATACTTTGCCGGGCAGCGACAGACTTTGTTGTTTAGTGCGACTATGCCGAGGAAGATACAGAATTTTGCAAGGTATTTAGTTTGAAATAATAAAAGACATTTTTACTTCAATGAAATTTATTTACATACTAGCTGTTGCCCGCAGCTTCGCTTGCGTGGAAAAGATAAATTTTCATGGTATAAGTTTTCATCCCCTATTTTACCCCTTTAGGGGATGAATTTTCTAAAATCCTTTCTTAGGGGACGCCTACGTTATGACATCTACCTGCATGCCAAATTTCAGCCCGATACGTCCAGTGGTTTGGGCTGTGCGTTGATAGATCACTATATCAGTCACCTTTGAGTTTTATAATTTAAATATATATGTATATAGATTAACATAGTTTATCATAGGTAAAATGGCTATTTTTCAGGTATAGTCTCACTATTTGGTTTGATTTTACGGTTTAAAACTTTAAAATATGCACTCATTTCCATTATCGACATTTGTTTATCGATACTTGCCGCACTAGTCGATAAATACCAACGATGTAAGTTTTGCAGGACGTAAACGTAAAGTCGGATGGAAATAATTTTTTGTAAATGTTAAGACTTTTTATAATTCCAACGGAATATCATTGTAATGGCATAAAGCTACGTAAAAATTAATAAATGTCATTTTTAGATGCCTCCAATACGTTTCTAATTTAATGGTGACGCCATTACAAGATGGTGTCTTGAGAATAACCGTCAGTGTCATAGGGATCATGTTTCGCCGTGCCGACTATACTTTTTCTAAACTTTCTAAAATTACGTTAGAAAACGGGGAAAACTACTACTTTTAACTAGTGATGTAACGATACATGATTTTGCCGATACAATACCGATACCGATATTTGTAGTAAAAAATCGGCGATACCGATACCGATATCGATGGCTTGGTAGAAAAATAAATAGTGAATTATGCATAAAAGTTACCAACATTTAACAGAGACTCAACTGTAAACCTGTGTATTCTTTTAAATAAAAATGCCAAATCAAAAAACAAGAAAAACATTTATTTTAGTATTATTATTTTACAAAGTCAGTTAAACTTTAAGTAATACAAATACAATCAGTAATCAAAGTTTACTATTGGTAGAGTTTTTGCAGAAAACAAAGTGCCCGCGTGCGGGCGACCTCCCGCATCGTTCATTGGGCGCGGTTTTTTGAATTGTTTGATTTCGATATCGGTTGTTTTATAATCGGCGATACCGGTATATCGGCTTGCCGATTATATCGGCCGATATAATAAATAATATATTTAAATAAATATTTCAGGACAATTTTCACACACGGCACGATCTGATCCCATACTAAGCTTTCGCTTGTGTTATGGAAACCAGATGGCTGATAAACATACATATATATAATTTTAAATAAATATTTATATAGATAATTAACACCCAGACACAGAGCAAACATCTATGTTCATCACACAAATATTTGCCCCGGGTGGGAATCGAACCCACGACCTCTGGCTTGGAAGGCAGGGCCACTACCAACCAAGCCAACCGGCCAGTCATCATATCATCATGTCATATCGGTATCGGTATCGTTACATCCCTACTTTTAACTATAATCAACCACCAGATCGGCCCTCGTGAAGCCAGTGACCGTGAACGTTGGTAGAGCCGGTGCAGCATCATTAAACGTTCGCCAGGAACTCGAGCTGGTGAAAGCCGAAGCCAGGACTGTACACTTGCTGCACTGCCTCCAGAAGACCGCGCCACCTGTACTGGTCTTCGCGGAGAGGAAGCAGCACGTGGACGCTATACACGAGTATCTGCTGCTGAAGGGTGAGTGGTCTACTTGGTCTACTCGGAAATTGGTGTGGTCTACTTGGTCTACTAGGTGAAGGTGTGGTCTACTTGGTCTACTCGGTAATAGGATTAGTCTACTTGGTCTAATCAGGACTGTTCACTT
>CAJQZM010038492.1:39646-50494 GCA_907164665.1 Colias nastes | reverse complement strand
GATGGGAATTTAGAAAATGGGTTCTGTTTAAAAGTCTTAATTCTTTCTTATTAGTACTAATAATTGGTAATAGTTACTAACTTTTAAGGCATAACTTTGCTTGTAATAGATTTAGATCCTTCATGACATATTATGATTTTTCAAAAAATAAAAATCTATTGTATTTTATTAATATTTTTCATAAAATTTGTCAAAAATAAATTAGTATACCTATAATTTTGTGTTATTATCGAAGATTTTAACAGGGTTTACTACCCTAAAGCCTGCATTTTAAAAAATGGATAAAATTTACAAATATTTACAATGAACTAACCTTATATTATGGTTTTGGAAAACAGGTTGTTAATCATTACCTAATTCACTTTAAATTAAAAAGCACAGAATTCACAAAATGTAGATACTAAAATATTAAATGGTTAAGGTATTTAGATTATCTGTGTTACTAACGAACTTAATTTTGCACTCTGTAGTCTACTGACAGATGGATTCAAAAACTTTTTATTAGTGTATTTAGTAGTATTGATATAAAGAAAAGATACTGTTTTATTTGATTTTTAACAATAAGTAGGCTCTTTGCTAAGAGTTATAATTGTTTAATTACATATTTTAATCAATGTTCAGAAGTGCTTTTACTAGAATCTATTCAACAAAGTAAAACAAACTTGTACAACATTGATCTTATATTCTTAATAATAAATAGTAAATTGAATATTCAGAAAAGTTTAATTTTTATGCATACTTTGAATAGTATAACTAGCATAACACAATCCGATAGAATTTAACAGTACCTACAATTATTATTATTACTTAAATAATAAGAAAATCCATCTCATAAAAACTATAGAATCTAATAGTACCTACACCTAATGTTAAATTATAAAAATCCATCAAAAAATACATTTATTCACAAAAAAAACAGCCACCAAAACGGTTCTTGATCGCTCAACTGTACAGGCACGGACATACCGGACGGGTCGGAGGCGCCCCTCCCGCCGCGCGACGACGCCGGCGCCGTCAACCCGAGCCACGACCACGAGTATGCTAACGGGAACGGCAAGAAGCCGGACACGGCCGTTTAGTTTGGGTTCTAGAGATATTAGTGTCAATGTCGTGTTTTATCTGTGGCGAAATGCGAGATGTCAGTGTTAAAAATTGGCATCTGTCAAGTGTTAATGTCAAAAATTGTGGCAGCTGTCAAGTGTCAGTATCAAAAATGTGGCTGTCAAATGTCAATGTCAAGTTTTAAACAATGGCAGCGTGGCAAAATTGTGGCAACGCAGTACTGCGATAAATTAAAATATTGAACAATGGCAACGCGGTATTAGTATGTTTGTAAGTCGCAGATGTTAGTTGTCAACTGTAAATGTCAAAATTGATCAATGCCGATCTCAAAATATATAAATTGTGTTTTGCGGAGCTGTCAACTGCCAATGTCAAGTTTTATGTGTGACAGCGCGATGTTTAGCCGCCTTAATTTTTAAATCGTGGCTTTCAAGCGTTAATATCAAACTAATTTTGTAACAGCGCAGTTTTTCTATAAAATATGTCATGTTTTATTTGTCACACCGCGGTTTTAGTAATTTGTAAGTCACAGCTATTTCACTTGACACTGGCAACTGGCAACTGGTCTTCGCTCATTGCCATAATTGAGAAATAAATGTCGCAGCTGTCAAGTGTCAATATCATGTTATGTTTCTGCCATTGACGTACTTCAAACAACTAGATTCATAATCGCCTTTCGATTGTTAAAAATTTTCGAGCGGCTTTGTGATAAATATTCACTGAAATTAACACCTTATTTCGTGGCAGTAATGTTTAAAGTCTGTTTACTATTATCTATCATATATTATCTGTATCGCTTATTTAAACTCTGCCTAATACACGCGTAGGCAGAGTTCTGCCACAGAATACATAATAGTAGCTAAACGCTACAGAACGGACACTCTCCGCCTCCCGCCAAAATTAAACACTTACCTCACCCCGCACGATCAGCCTTTAAATGGTCCGCATTTTTCTGCAAGGACGATACGCAACGAAGATTGACAACATTAATCAAATTGACTTAAAGTAATTTTATTATTTTGGATTTGTGATTATCGTTTTTCGTAGAAAATGGTTAGATATTGTGCTGTTTACGGATGTATTTCATCAGAAAAACGCGAATTTTTTTTACGCTAGTCACAAAAGTGCCAACCATAAAGCGTTAACACACACATTTGCAGTCTCTACAGTGTGACTGTCAAAACAATAATTTTGTATGGAGTGTCCGGGGTGTGGTTCTGCTTCGGACAATTTTTGAATGTGATTGTGAGTCGAGTTGTTTATTGTACGTCAGCGCGATGTTTTAGCTGTCAGTGTCAAAATGTATCTGTAGTTTTCAGCTGTGACGTATACGCGTAACTTGTCATTGTATTTGATAATCAAATGTTTTAAATATTAACAAAGATTAAATAATATAGATTGACGTTTGGAAAAATATATTGAAAAATTTAGTTCGTACGTTGATTCTTTGAATTTTATAGACGCTTAGTGACAGCTATATCAAACCACGTTCAAGGTAGGACGTAACTGCAAAACTTCAAGCCGCTTGATCATGCTTGTCAAGCTTGCAGTTACGTGTTACCTCAAACTTACCAACTTGTATTCAGTATTGGTAGATGTTTCCTAGTTAATCGATTTTATTCAGATATTTAATCGAAATGTTCAATCTGCCAATACGTTTTACGAATTATTGTCTTTGAGTCGATCAAAGTTTTGGCGCCAACCGCCATGTTTTTTTAAGTGTCATCATCTTTTTTACAAAATACTTATCGAACATGGATTTTTTTTTAATTTAAAAATCGTATTACTATGTATATGTAAATAATAAATTGAATTCACAGTTTTTTAAGCCATTTAGAGATGTGCTTGTATATAATTATTTGTTGTTATAAAATTTATGTTCTGATAAATAGTTTTTTAATTATGAAGTCGAATACAAATGATAATGCAATAATTTTGAAGGTTGAGTACTTGTTGAGTAACTGAAATTTTGACGATTTACTTTAATATCACAAAACTGGCCATTTTGGATACATAATATTATGTTAAGTTTTAGGTTGTTTTTTTAATAAGAAAATCACAATATAAAGAATCACTAATAATTGTACTCAAAGATAATAATTCGTCTTTAGTTATAATGAAATTTATTGTCATCACGACTTATCAAATATACACTAGATAGTTATAAGTCCAATTTTGATGTTTTTAAATGTTTGTAATGTTTATGAATGATTTTATTAAATAATCTACTACTAAATTACATGATAATAGCCCGTATTAATAAACCGATCTCATACTCGCGTTCAAAAATAAAATAACATTAAAAATAACATTTATTTGCCAAAAAAATGGTACAGAGAGGTGTGAAGAGATAATTGTTCAACTTGTTTCGCTTTGTATAAAGCATGCAAATATATGCGTAAAACAGATATTAAATCTAAATCCAAGTAGGAAATCAGGTGATACATTCCCAAGTTCAGTTCAAATCTTTGCTGTTTAGTAAACACATCAACAGCATCTCAAATGAGATCGCTCGCAATAGCGGGAACATAAACATCGTTATTTGCCGATCGTGCTAGCGGTGACGTCACATGTGCGCTCATAAGAGCCGAGTGTTGTTATCAACCCTCAACTCAGCTGATAACGCAACCCCAAGTGACAGCTCAAGTTTTGTTTATAGTATAGACTAGCAGCTCAAATTTTAACGTAAGAGCTAGCGCGCAAGAGCAACTTTTGTCTCCGCAACTATTTTGTCTCTCCCATCAACTCTATGGGGAGTTGCGTCGCTACGTGCGCGCACTTTCTTACTAGCCCATAGAGTTGATGGGAGAGACAAAATAGTTGCGGAGACAAAAGTTTCTCTTGCGCGCTAGCTCTAAAAGCATACTCAATTCTGAGATCGGTTTAGTAATACGAACCAATAAAAATCCTAATTTCTAATATAACTCATAATTAATTTACTGGCTTCATTTCTGATAATATCCCAGCTGATTTCAACATCTCGTTTTGTTGTAAACTGGGAACAGATAGCCACTCGTATGATGAGCCGATTTCGATGATACGCACCAACCATGAAAGTCTGTCTTGATTCAACTAGATTATCGAGCAGTTTTTTAGTTATTTTGTCCCCTTCAACCAAACGGATGCATACTAAACCCATAGAAGGTTCTGGATCGACGACGAATCTTTCATCACTGCTAACCAACTTAGCAAAATATTTAGCATAATTCATTTGACTCCTAATATGCTTTCTTAAACCTTCAGCCCCATATATCTTCATGACAGTCCATAGTTTAAGCGATCTAAACTGTCTTCCCAACGGCATTTGCCAGTGACGGTAATCTGGGATATGAAGATCCATGTTAACATCATCTAAATATACTCTTTGGACGTCAAATGTTCTGATCAAATCGTACCCATTCTTCACCCAAAGTGCTGAACAATCGAGATTAACAAGAAGCCACTTATGGACGTTTACGTCAAACGAATCGGCATATTCCATACCCTGCATTAGATATCTATTCTCCGGGCAGACGAAGCCTGCACCAGCGTACGCTGCATCTACATGCAACCACACATTATATTCCTTGCAAATTGGACCTAATTCGTATAAAGGATCAAACGAACAAATCCCTGTAGTTCCCAACGTAGCAACCACATAACAAGGCACCAGGCCTTTCGCTTTGTCTTCTTCAAACGCATTTCGTAATGTTTCACCACGCAGTCTTCCGCTGGAGTCAGATTTTAATAGCCTCATCTTCATAGATCCTAAAATTCCACATTTCTCAACAGCTGCGTTACTCTGATTCGAGGTATAAGCCACGAACTTCGTCTTAGTTAGATGCTCATCTAAACCAACCTTTTGCATGTTATAATACATCCTTTCCTTAGCTGCTAGCATGCAAACGAACATAGCTTCTGTGGCTGATCCCAGAATTACTCCGCCTCCAGGACCAGAGGAACAGTTTAAAAATTCTTCTGGCAATCCCAGTAGCTTTCCAAGCCAGTTCATGGTTACTACTTCTAACTCTGTACATACAGGACTGGCTACCCAAGTAAGGCCAACATTACCCAGGCCATTTGTTAGCAAACTGCCTATGATACTAGCGAAGGAATTCCCGCATGGGTAATATCCATGGAACTGTGGTGAATGCCACGTAGTAGCTCCAGGAACGATAAGACCTTTAAAATCCTGGAAAACTGTTCGCCAGTTTTCTGGTTTTTCTGGCGCGTTTTCTGGCAGTTGGTCGATTAAAAAGCCAGGTTGTACGGGCGGTAGAACGTCCTGTGTTTTTATATTGTCGTAGTAGTCAGCTATGAAGTCGATAGCCGCTCTTCCGAACTCTCTGAATTCTTGGGAATCCATCTTTGTGTTTTGGGAAGGAAATGAAATGAATTTTATAGTACATCTTCAGCTGTATCAATATCGATTATATAATATACAAAATAATTGTTCTGTCTGACCGTTTTATGTGTAATTGCTATTAAAAATGTATTAGTTTGGGAATACTTTTAATGGATTTTGTACAGGAAATAATTTACAAATATCGCATTTTAAATCCGTTTCATATGTATTAATTTTTAAATATTGTGCTTTTGGGATCTGATGTATGTTCTTTCAATCGGACAATATATTCAGTATGTATCTTCACAAACTCCATGTAAAATAGTTAATTAAAATTAGCAAAAATGTAGATAGTTACATGTCACATATATGCATAGAAATATGTAGTTAAAATAATAAAAAAAATGTGTGAGTGTACTAGTGTACACACGAAACTTCTTTATGACCTTATTTTTCACAAAATAATTTACTATATGCAACTTTACATAAAATACGTCGAATCACGCGTGGTAGGGATAAGAAAAAGATGGCGCGTAACGGAAAAATGTCACGCGTAACGAAAATATGTTACACTAAATTTTTTTCCAACCCTGATAAAGAAGTTTCACTTCAATAACATCATGTATCATCACTAACTTTACACAACTACATTATAAAATCCTATACCCAAAAGATGTTAAAAAAACAACAAAAACTACACCTATCCTTATGGTACTCAGAAAATATTTTTTTAATAAATCCATGCAAACCCACGGTATATAAATAGTGGATAATTCTTGCATAACTGTTATAAATTTTCCATCTACTAATTACTTTTATTCTCCTTAAGTATATATAATTAAAATTGCAATGATTTCTTGGAACATAATTTTTGAATTCTCTCAAAATTTATCCTCATTTACATAATAATTATTAAAAAATAGCTGTGCCCCGCGGTTTTACCCGCATTGCTCCGCTTCTGTTCGTCTTAGCGTGATGATATACATATAGCCTATTAGCCTTCCTCGATAAATGGGCTATCTAATACCGAAATATTTTTTCAAATCGGACCTGTAATTCATGAGATTCAGCTTTATAATATTAGTATAGATAATGTGTTTCCAAGCTAAAATATTACATTTATTGTAATTTTATTAAATGGTTCTCTACAAATAAATTAAATACATACAGGACATTTTCCAATGTAATATTTTTCTACACTAATATAAAAAAAAAAAACAAATAAAATGACTCAAGAACTATGGCAAAATAATTTCATATGCATACTACTATGCTACTATATATACAGAGTTATCATATAAGCAATAAAAAAATTTGTTGTAATCCTAATTTAATCAACTGGCTAGAAAGTTTAATAAAAGTCCTAATAAAGATCCCTTTTAAATGACATTTTTAATCAAACAAGGAAGTAATGTCAATATAAAATATGTATTGTAAATATTTTTTTTGTCATTTTTCGTCCTAAAATCATTTTTTCACGAACATAATCATATTTTTGGCACGCGAGTGATTTTCCTGCACAATCGCAAATCATTAACTCTGGTGGTAGAATTTTGCACTAATTGTATTTTTTCATAGTGTTGCCAACCCTATTATGAAATTAACATTAAAGATACAAAAAAATAAGGATCAAAGGTATTTAATAACTTTATTTTTATTTCAAATTTAACTAACGTTTGTCATTTGTTTGTACAAAGAATGGAGTCAATTTCTGTTTTGATTTAAGTGATTATTAAAATAATTTTTTCTAATCATTGATTTATATTTTAGTAGGGTTGTCACGCGTCAATTTGCCTAAGTAACGTTTAGTCAATCATCCAATTCTAACTTAAAATAACTTAGAGCAAGATAACAAGTTATAAAGAAAATTATGTTTTAATTGCAGGCTAAAATCTGGATGGGCATACGAGTCGATTCTAAAATTAAGTTAAAGTTAAGTTAGGTTTGCTTAATAGCTTATCTATTTTGAAAATTAATAAAATCATTCACAAACAGTTTTTAAATCGAATTTCTATACTCTCTTTAATATAACTTAGGGCTGATTTTTCAATCCTTGGTTAATACTTATTCGTCGAATAATGTATTAAACTACCATTTCAAAAGTGTATTCTTTGCCCGTCTTTGACAGTTTACTGGTGACATTTTAAAATTATCGTGTAATACTTTTTCGGACGGATAAGTTTTAAGAGTCCTAATACAAAATTGCGCTGGACGAAAGCTAGTATTTTTACGTTTGAACGCGATCATCGTGTAGTCGAGTAGCAAAGGCTGAAAGCGCTCAAAGTGGAAACATTATAGGACCTTATTATCTCGTTATCGTCTACTCCACCAATTCTAATCTAGTATCGTGGGCTTCCCGACTACTACGCGCGGGAAAAACGTACTTTAGTAATATTGTGTCTGACGGAGCAGCGCAACACGTCCTACTCCCTAAAGCGCGGAGCGCGGTCTGCCGTAACAGCGTTTGCGCTCCCGTATATAATCGAAAATTCTAGAGAACTTTAAATTATTCCATTTCTTTCATAAATCAGAGAATATCTATTTTTTTGATTGCAAATTTTTAAGCATAAATCTATCATTTAATGTGTATTTTTTTTATTTTTTTTACTCTGTCGTATGTTTTAGAAATTCGACGCCAAATACACATAAAATTTCATCAAAGTAAGGCTATTTTAACTTATATTTTCTTTGAATTTTTGAATAAAAGTACTTAAATTGCCTCGAACATATTTTAGGATGTCTCAGTGTCTTTACTGTTGTATATTTTATATGAAAACTTCTTCTTTTAAATTCCGTGTAAACTACAAAGACACGAACGTCCCGCATGGAAAAAAATTGAAACAAGCCTCAGGTTATTGGCTATTAAACAAACTGGACAATAAATATCAATAAATTGTCTCGAACATATATTAGATATTGAATGAATCTTTAATTTAAGATATTATAACACATTGTTACTAATTTAGTTTTGTTAAACGAGCGCCTAAAGAATTACAGAAACAAGTCAAAATCACTCTAAAATCGATATGGACTCTTAACCATGGATTGAAAAATCGGCCCTTAATTAGTTATAAGAATCTCACTGTATGTTGTGATGTAACATCGAATAAACTTAATCCTTACTTAATCTTTGTATTTAAACACAGTTTTGTAAAACTTCGATTAGTTATTTGAAAATTATGCAAATAGTTAACAATAGATAATGAATTATTAATATTAATGAATTATTGAACTAAGTTTTCGTTTAGTATTAGTTAACCTCGGTTTTGTTTAAATAGTGGTTATACTGTCTCACTAGGTAATTTCAAATTTATGGAATTTTTTAATAAAAAACGTCAATGAAGCAAAATCTTTCATAATTTTGAATTTTTAATATTCATATTTTTTTGTCACGGAACATTCCACAGCAATTTTTCTCAAAAAACAAAAATAAATATGTATAAAAAAATGTACTTTTTATCTAACCATATTATAGTCGTTTTGAAATTTCAACCATTTACAGGTTTAAAGGTAACAGATAAACAAACATAAAAATGTAAGGTTTTTGCTTCACACAGACTGGCTTTTCTGTTGAATTTATACTTTAATATGTTTAATGTGTTCGTACCACCATTTATTTTTTTATTTTATCCATTATTTTTTGTATATAAATTGTAAAAGTTAGCCTACTTAAAGTTAATTTTAAGTTTAGGTTGTTTTGTAATACATATACGCTTTTGCAACGAATAAAAAAAATCATTTTTTATTTTTATTTTTTTTTTCAAAATAAGCGCGACATTTTTCTTGCTCAAATATTTATTTTTTTATGTAAAAGTTGCAAAATCGTATATTAATGCTGTAAAAACGATATATATTACGATATTATTAATTAATTTAGTCTATAATTCACCATCAATGTGATTTTAGTATTTTTTTTTATTAAGATTTTATTTTTTAACGTTCTTGTATTGATAATTTGCAATTAAAAAAATCACTGCCATGTAACAACCAAAAACAGTCGTATTGACTTAACATTTTGATAAAATTCCTTTCGATAGCTATGGACGCGCTAGATCAGTTTTAGTGAAATTTTAACAATAATTGTATAGACCAGTACGTTATCCAATAAAAGTATTTATTAAATAAGAACAGCTTGTTTTATTTAACCAATGTCATTAAGATTTTGAAGCAATATAATATGTAATTATAAATTATTTTTCGCCAATGTTACCCCTTTTCCTAATTTTACACAGGCCACGTTTTATTTTTAAGATTCAGTAGACTCAAAACTCAAACTCAAACATTTATTTATTCAACTTCTTGAAGCACTTTTGAATCATGATTACATATTTTTAACATTTACCACCGATTCGGAAAGCAGTATCTATGAAGAAGAACCGGCAAGAAACTCCATAGTTGCTCTTTTAAAATCAAGTCAATATTATAATTTAATTTTACAAATATGTAACTACATAATATATCATAATAATAATGCCAAAGAACGGTCCGAGTAGGTTCTAGAAGGTTCTTTTTTCTCATTAAAAGTGACATTAATTATCTGGATAGTGTTCTAGCTACCAAAAATTTTTTCAAGATATTTCAAAAAATAAGTTACTAAAAAAGCTTGATTTTGTTATTTATTTATTTATTTATTATTTAACACTTTATTGTGCAATAAAAAAGGTACATAAAATAACAATTTACAATAAAACAAAAGCACAAAGGGCGGCCTTATCACTATGCAGTGATTTCTGCCAGGCAACTTGTTATGTTTATTTAAATAGAGAACCCATAACATATACATACTTGGAAAAAAATCATAATCTTAAAAACAAATAAATGTTGCACAATATTTTATCTATAAATTGCAAACATGGCAACAGTTGGGTAAATAAAAATTACTTATCATTGTGATTATTAAAATAAATGTGAAAACAAAAGAATTCATTTAACTTAATAACACATGTGTAACTACTTCCTTGAAATTTATTGTATCCTAGTAACACAAGCAAGGAAACCCAGGTTATAGCAATAGCTAGTTATAAATTATATATCTGTATTCTGTGTATCAATGATATTGAAAAAATTCGAAACGTGGCTAACTAGCCACATTTTACTTCATTTGTCTCTTTCGCTCACGATAGTTGAATCATGCCATCTCACTGTGACGTCTAATCGTGTGTGCGTTAGTGTACTGTGTTTGAAGATCGAATGTTGTGTTGGTAACATATCTACACCTTTTTAACTTATTAGCAAAAAAATTATTCACAACGTGTCGAGGTCACACAAAAGAACAAACAGACAAACAGGAGGACTTTTATAATATGTAGTAACTACAGTTTTTATTTATTTTGTATTTTTGTTAATTACAGCAAGGAGTCGTGAACACGGGAAGAGTTCTGGCGAATCGTAAGTAAAAATAATTCATCTACTTCTTGGGGCATTTCACGCGAAGCGGACACAGATTTCGGGGTCAGGTTTCC
>CAJQZM010038492.1:9981-39246 GCA_907164665.1 Colias nastes | reverse complement strand
CGGAAACCTGACCCCGTAATCTGTGTCCGCTTCGCGTGAAATGCCCCTCTTATTTTCTTTTATTGTTTCTTATAATTAATAAAATTTAATTACTCTTTCTATCTATAACCTATAAAGGCATATTCAAACTACAGCGGTATTTGCTACCGCCGTGGGTAGCGGTATCCCGATGGGCACGCGATTTAAATCTCTTACGCAGTATATTATAGAGACTCTAATCGCGTACCGATTCGATTACGGTAGCGAACAGCCGATCGGTACGCGATTAGAGTCTCTATAATATACTTCATATATTATTTTACTCTATGATAGACTTTTAGACGTAACTTTTGATTTAATATTTTTGTGGATGAATAGTTGTCAATATAGTTGTCACTGTTTCCTGTCAGCTGTCGAATACTATAAAATGCCGCCTTCCTTTGACTCTTGGCGCCCCGTCCGACTAGGGCCCTTCTGGCCTCCTCCACTCAAACGACAGCCCAAGCCGAGGTTCGAGATCCCCGTCAAGGGGGGACGCCCTTGCGCATATCGCTACCAGGGTGAACCTTCAGTTCACCCCCGCGTCCGCGTTAAAATGTAGTAGCCCTTCTGGCTAACATTGAGAAACACCACAAAAAAAAAAGACTCGTGGCGCATACGTACGAATCGTGCCTAGGGGCTCGGACGTTATTTATAAGACGTTTGACCCAACTACCCTCACTTTGCTAATAGTCGTTGACTTGCTGTGATTTGTAATCAACTACCTACATCAATTAGGTAGTAGAATCGCAGTACATTCTTATTACATTCAAACTAATATCGAACCCGGCCTCGCGTGTAATTTCTAAAAATACCTACGTAAGAGATTTAATCGCGTGCCAATCGGGATACCGCTACCCACGGCGGTAGCGGATACCGCTCTAATCTGAATAGGCCATAAATGATGGTTTTTAGGATATTTTTTTGGGTTTGGTATTTAATTGTTTTTGTAAATAAATTATAAATGTTGTACTTTGGTTTTAAGGGTTACTATAATTTTATTTTGTTCCAACTCTTAATTAATAAATAGATTTTATTTTGACTTTGCAAATAATTATGTATACATTTAAGTTTAACTTTTGTATAGTTTTCATATTACTGTAAATAGAAAGTAGATCTTTATTTAAAATTACCTCATTCCTTAGAAGCTTTAGCTCACGGCTTTGCTCGATAGATTAAAAAAAAACAAATTATCTATTTATCAAATTTCAATCGAAATCGGTTCAGCAGTTTTGTTTGTTAACCTTTCCTATCTCCCTGTTAGTATTAAATAGTTGTAATTAATGTACATGGACTAGTACAGTGTGTGAAAAAAATAAAGGAACGCATCGAATAAGACAAATAAACATTGTTGTTAGTTTTTAAGTGAGAAAGGACGAACGTACTGATGAAAGACAATCAAAATTACATTAAAACCAAAAAAAGATCGCGTGTGCCGAGCTCACGTGTCAGAAGTGAAACTTCTTTGGCAAGATTCAAAGTTAATAAAATCATCGCCTTACTCCATGACGTGACGGTATTGCCACGACGCGACCTTGAAATTTTACTCTCAACGCGCCTTAAGAAGTTTCACTTCAAAACATGTTCCCGCATTTGTCAGCACTGTACAGTGTATATTGTTTCCGCAAGGGCGACGGCTGGTGTAGTGCTTATAGAGGCTGGGAACACGCTACCTCGACAGTATGTAATGTTACTAATGTTTTGCATGTGGATATCGATCGGAATATTATAAGCAAAGTTTTTGTGTGATTACTAATCTTATTAGGCGAGGTAAAAGGGAGAAAGTAGGTACTTTCTTGTGTTCAAATAACACGCTGTTATTAGCTTCACCTGTATGTTTGTATGTAAACAACGCTTTGACTCGATTTTGACCCACTTTAAACGGACAGACAACAAACTTGTATATAATTTCTAAAACTGTTAGAAATTATTCGAAATAAATCGAGTTGAAAATGTTACTTTCTTTCGACTTTATTTTCTATCTATCTTCCGTTTCTCTCGTTTCGTTCGTTGCCTTGCATTATTTATGTTACGAAATAATCCTTTTATTACTAACAAACCACAGTATATTTACCATTGCACATGCTTAAATAAAATAAATTATTAACCATATTAAGATATAATATAATAGAAAGCTAAGCACTCCTTGTCATAATATAATATAGAGCTGTTAACATACAATCGCATGAGACATCACATGGAGCTGTTACAATACATCAATTGTTGCTAGCATGTACATAACACGGAGCTGATACAACTAATACATCTATTATACATAACACACGAGTTGTAACAACAAATACAGTCAGTACATTACATAGAGCTATTACAACCAATTCACCCGCTACATCATATAGAGCTGTAACAACAATTACACCTAGTACATAACACGGAGCTGATAAAACCATCTGTCAGTAGCGACACAGAGAGCAAATATACACCCAGTACATTATGTACTTATATAGAGCTGTTACAAAAAGTATACGTAGTACACAACACGGAGATGATAAAACCATCTGTCAGTAGCGGAGTTGTTACAGAAACAAATCATGCATAACAAACACTGACAAAACATGACGCTAGTAAACAAATATTTTCATACATACAAGGCACGTACATCACATAGACACTATTAAAACACCGCAATCACGTACACAACACGGAGCTGATAAAACCATCTGTCAGTAGCGACACAGAGAGCGCGGTGGGCCGCGAGCGGTCGCGTCTCTCCGCGCTCGGCGCCCGCGTGCGGGCAGCTCTGCCGTTGGGGAGAGATAGAGTTCAGGCTACCAATAATGCTGATGCTGAAACTGTGAGTATAGTCGTATAATTTAATTTATTGTTGTTGTTATATTTTAGGATTATTTGTAACTTCCTAGACATGTAGACTATAATATAATTTAACACGACTTCTTAGTTAGACAATAATTTAATTTAAAATTGTTTTACTAGCTGCACAGCTTGCCTTCGCAGGAACTGTTAAATGCACAATAACTGATAGCCGTTCGTTTAATTTATTTAATGATTGACGCAAAATTCTTGTGTTTCTTTATTCTCTTCATCACATTTATAGCTGTGATACATTCCTAATGTAACACAGCTATAAATTTCATCCAAAAGCTACTACAAAACTTAAACTTACTACTTTAATATTATTAGTGTTCGAAATCACACTTACATTTACTTACATTACTTAGACTTACATTTTTTAAAAAAAATTAGCCAGTTTTATACATATATTCATCAAATCTTGTTTCTTGCCTTGCAATCGCACTATTTATTATAATTATATATTTACTAATGATTATAATTTACGAGTACCAATACTCGAAGCGAATCGTGTTTAAATTACTCATAAATCCGTATTTCTCTTACAGCCAGCAGAAGAAGAAAAAAAAGGAGTGGTCTACGCAGAGTTAGCTCTCGGCGACCAAACGGCTGAAAAGCCCCCACCACCCTCCACAGAGTACGCAGAAATAGTTTACACAGACCAACCACCACAGATCAAAGACGAAAAAGAATAATTTATCATCTCTATGGTGCGTCTACCGTTTTTACTATATGGTTGAAAATGTATTTTTTGCACAAAAACGTATTTTTTGTAACGGTTTTCAACGCACCATATTTTAAATTTATGACAATTGAACCACCGGTTTTTTAAGATTGACGTTTTGATTGGGAATTACTAAAATTAATTACAAATTTTCACATTTTTATAGATAAAACAAAGTAGTTAAGTAAATAAGCAAATCTTATATGTTTAGGTAAGTTTTCGTAATCTCATAATTTTAACAATTACCATTATTATAAGAAAGAAAATATAAATTTAATCGTATTTTTAGTTAAGAAATGTAGCTTTTTAATACAAATGTTTATGAAAAATGATATTATAGGATAATAATATATTATGCTTATGTGTTTGTTAAAGATCCTAATTATTGTAGTTTTTCGTATTATTTAAGCCATAATTACATTGTATACAAGAACGAATAAAATATATCTCTTTGTATTAGTTATTTCATAAGTTTATTGTAACTACACATAATTATTGTTTGAAAATAATTTTATTAAACACACGTCTGCTCTGTTCAAAGACTTGAGTCATAATGATTAATGACACGCTATCTCATATTATAATAATATTTTCTAAATCTACCCTCATTTAAAGTAAAAGTTTGACAAGGCCATAGTTTTTCAATTATTATTTTTAAATATGTGTACTTAGGCCTGATAAAATAATAAAGACAGATAAAAAATATTTTTAAGTTATATTAAGAAAATAACAGGGTTTTGTGGAGGCTTCTTTCCACTGTTTTTTGTTGTTTTTTTAATGGGGTACAAATATATTTGAAACAGTTTTTTTTTTATTTGATTTCCGTCCGTTATTTTAAGATTTGTTTTTGGTAGCGTGGTGCTTCGAAGTTTTGATGTACCTTTTATAAAGTATTATTTTTAGCTCTTGAATATAAAAAAGATGATGCATATTTCTGTATAAAAATCTACTTTTTTAATATATTAACGAGAAATTTAATATGAAATTGAAATTATTTAAAATTATGTACTATGTTTTAATTAAATGAATAAAAATTTATAAGAAAAATGCATTAACTTAGTGTTTTAATAGCATTATATTTTATATTTTAATAAATTGATAATATACAGCTCTATATAATTCCTTTAGTATTAGAAAACAAAAATCATTTTTTATAAATTTTGCCTATTTTTTATTGGAAATTGCATTTTTATAAATTTTACTATGTTTTTTTTTTAGTCCAGTGGCTAGAAATTGGAATAAAATATATTGACTTCAATACAAATGGAAAAAAATCATACAAAACACATTTTCATCACATTTACTTGCACTATTTTGTGTATTTTATTGCAAAAAAACTTATTTTACATGTATCGATCACAAAAATATTTTTTAAAAGCCATTTTTTTTTTAATTTTTGTTTCGCTCCAAAATTTAACAGTAAACATTCCTTACATTGTGAGAAAATATTTTTGATATAGTAACACATTTTCACTACATATCTAACGAAAATATTCTATAAATTAATTAAATATTTTTTTTTTATTGATAAATGTCAAAAATCAAATCCACAAGGAAATTATTAAATATTTTTTAATTTTTTAAATATTAAATGTTCAATGTATCCTATATCTAATGTAATGTATTTAATTATTTATTCTGTATCGTTTGTATGTTTGTATTTAAGCTTAGGTACTTAATGTATTCATAATAAATTAATTAAAATTATTTGTTTGTTTTATTTTATACCAGGTAAATCGATAACCCAATATATATTAGCAGTTTTTTTTCTGATACAAGCTAAAATTATAAAGAGTTGTTAACACCGACGCATTCCGCATGGGACATCACATGGAGCTGTAAATATAAATGTATAGGTCAAATGCATATAACTATATAGAGCTGTTACAATGAATGCTTAGACACACATACTTAATATGGAGCTGATAAAACAATAAAGTGTTATATTTATTTTGAATGAAGACAAAATCATAATTCATAACCAACAGTAAATAAGCGTTATTTATATCCATATATAATTTAATGACTGAAGAATGGCTGCACCGATTACAATGACTTGATTTTATCTATACTTAATATTATAAAGCTGAAGAGTTTGTTTGTTTGAACGCGCTAATCTCGGTAACTACTGGTCCCATTTGAAAAATTATTTCGGTGTTAGATATCCCATTTATCGAGAAAGGATATAGGCTGTATCATCACGCTAAGACCAACAGGAGTTGAGCAATGCGGGTGAAACCGCGGGGAACAGCTAGTATTAAATAACATAAAAAATATCTGGGCAATCCTTGGTAAGTATCAAAATTACAAACATAAACAATCAATATATTAATAAAACATGCTAAAACTATGTTATGAAGATTAAAAAGTGCTTCTATAAGTCTTATTGAATAAAAAAATGTTTGAGTTTATCACTATCACTACATGGTATAAAACTAAGTCGCTTTCTCTGTCCCTATATCCCTTTGTATGCTTAAATCTTTAAATCTACGCAACGGATTTTAATGCGGATTTTTTAATACATCAATTTTTAATACATTCAAGAAGGTTTTAGTGTATATTTTATTAGGTTAGACAAAGCAGGCGAAGCCGCGGGCGGTAAGCTAGTGTATAATAATAAAAATGACAACAAAACAGTTTATTTATTTTTCACATTTATGGCACATTCCTCATCCACATTGTCATTCTCTTCAATATTTCTTTCCCGTTTGTCGGATGTGTTGATCTCGAAGATAATTCCGGACAGTTGCCGCGATGTAATAAATACCACGCTAGAAATTAAATACCTACATTAAACGTATTTTATAAGTGACTTAATAGTGAAGTCCCGTGTTCCCTAGTGGGGTAAGGGGCAGATGCATTATACATCTGTTTCACTGATCGATTTTCTTTAGGGACAAGTAGGTGGGCCTTCTGTGTCCTGCCAGATCGAGACATTTTTTTTTTCTTGCTCTCCACCGGGAATCGAACCCAGTACCCTCGGTTCTACGCTCACGCGTCAACCACTGTACCAACGAGGCGGTCAGCGAATTAATAGGTACTTCTAAAATCTCGACTAATAAGTATTAGAAAGAGGAAACATTGTTGTATTTGTATATGTATGTTTTTAATGACGTCAGACAACTACTGGAACGTTTTCACAAGCAGGAAGCGACATTTTGCTGAGTCATTTATATATGTATTTATATGTCATTTTTACGGGACTAAGCGGTTCGATTCCACATTCTTTATCCGAACCGCGAGGGACTGGAACATGCTTCCTGAATCTGTGTTCCCCGACGAGTACAATATGGGGGTCTTCAAGCGTAGAGTGAACGGGTACCTTCTAGGGAAGCGCGTTCCATCTTAGACCACATCTCAGCTTAACATCAGGCGAGTGTGGTCAAGCGCTTCCCTATTCCCCATAAAAAAAAAAAAAAAATAATAAAAACGAGCGGCTAGTAGGTATATCATAAAAAGGTAAAGTTTCAAATTTTATTTTTGGCTTATGTAAAGCCGTGAGGAGCAGCTAGGAGAATCAAAAATTATTATCACAGATATTATAATACTATCTATAGATTCTATAAAAATTAAGAAATGGACTGAATACTTACTGTATACTGAAAATTAGTAACAAATTATTAGTTGGTACCAGTATCTCAAATTTAAGTATTTCAACATTAAAATTAATAGAAATTTCTTCAAAATCAGATCACACAATGTTGAAGAATTTGTTTGTTTGAACGCGGACTACGGGTCCGATTTGTAAAAATACTTTCACTGTTAGATAGCCCATTTATCGAGGAAATCTATAAGCTACGACACACGCTACACGCTAAGCGGCTAAGACCAATAGGAGCGGAGCAATGCGGGTAAAATCGCGGGGCACAGCTAGTGATAAATGAATTATTATAATATGATGGTGATAACTTACTTTTCTTTTTATATCTACAATTTTCATATTCCAAATAGCACATGTTATCAAATTCTTTAAATTGATAATTCCATCTCAGCCTCTCAAATTTGCCAATCGCGAACCGTTGGGCGCAAACCTTACCGTATCTAAAATATTAAAATTATTAAAAGCACGCTAAATCTATACTAATATTATAAAGCTGAAGAGTTTGTTTGTTTGAAAGCGCTAATCTCGGGAACTACTGGTCTGATTTGAAAAATTATTTCGGTGTTAGATAGCTCATTTATCGAGGAAGGCTATAGGCTATTTATCATCACGCTACGACCAACAGGAGAGAACTGGCTTCTCTGAGAGAAGCCACGGGGGTGAAACCGCGCGGAGCACCTAGTTAATATTATGAAAGGAAATATTTTTAATTATAACACATTGTATTATAATTTGGTGACAAAAAAAAATTAGACGATGTTGAAATAAAAATGTGGCATTTCTTTTGATTCGATTAGTATATAATATGTATATTATGCAGGCTACTCACGTACCTGCAGCAGGGGCAATATTGGGATGGGCAATTTAGAGAACAGCTGAAATTGCTCCGAGCGCCGAGAAACCGAGATTGTTCCAAAATTGCCCCTGGCTTTATGTTACAGGCAAAACTCATTGGCAGTCAAAACCACTTTTAAATCAGTCAAAAACGATTTTGATCGACGCATCGAAACACGATTTTAGTGATATTTAGTAAAATATTTGACTGTAACTAGTAATTAGTAACGAATAGTAGGTAAATACAAAATATTGCTTACTCCTCATAAACCGCGGGGCAGATTTGGTCACATTCGTTATTTTCTGTTGTTTTTACGTTTAATATATTCGAAGGGAGTTTATGTATTCGGCCTGCTTTTAGTCTGTAGTAGAAAATTAAGATTATTAGGATTATATAATAACCCTTCTGCCCGTGGCTTCGCTTTATCTACAACTTGGTATTATTAACAAATGAATTAGATATTTACGAAAACATTCCTCTTAAATCACTCCATCTATTAAAACAAACCGCATCAAAATCCGTTGCGTAAATTTCAAGATATGGGGACGCACAGACAGAAGCGGCTGTTTTATTGTATCTAGTAAAATATTAATCTTTTAAAATAACAAGCGTGTAGTATATAATATGTATCATGCTCCTTTTTTTGTTAAAATGATAATCAGTAAAAACAGTTAAAACCATATTTTTATATCTTTTCCTTAATTATATATTTTACTAGCTTCCTCCCACGACTTTGTACGTGCATCCCCGTTTTTCCCCGTTCCCGCAAGAATTTCGGGAAATCCTTTCTTAGCGGATGCCTACGTCCTAACATCTACCTGCATGCCAAATTTCAGCCCGATACGTCCAGTGGTTTGGGCTGTGCGTTGATAGATCACTATATCAGTCACCTTTGAGTTTTATATATATAGATATCATTTTCAACTATTAAAAAAGCCCATGAGAAGTAAAAAGCCCATAAAATCTGGAAGACTGGATTATATTTTCCTTTTAAAATAAAACCTAAAGAGAATCGATCAGTTTAACATGTGAAATGCATCAGCCTGTAACACGGCATTTCACTTTATCGAAATGTACGTGTTTTTTTCATTGAGTTACTATGTACTACGTACTAGAGAGGACATCGCTACTACACTATTTGTAACACGAGTTAGAGTAAATCGTCATTTTTTTTTGTTACATTTTTTGGTTTTAATTGATAAGTTTATTCATATTTATTTTAATAAGATAAACAATATTTATTTGTTACATTGATTGGTTTTAATTTATAAATATTAAGAGGCAGAATATCTACAAAGTATATGACTCACTAGCCGCCCCGCGCCGCCGCGCTTGTCGCACAGATTTTGTTCGTGGTGTTCTCTCTATACGTAGTAGGTAATAATACCTCAATGTGTTTTTTCCTGTTTTATTTACGCTGTACTAAATACATTTTAATTTGAATAAATAATTAGTGATTACTGATTACAAATAGGTACATAACTATACTTAATATTATAAAGCTGAAGAGTTTGTTTAATTGTTTGTACGCGCTAATCTCAGGAAATACTGGTCCGATTTGAAAAATTCTTTCGGTGTTTGATAGCCCATTCATCGAGGAAGGCTATAGGCTATATATAATCACGCTAAGACCAACAGAATTGGAGCCACGCGGGTGAAACCGCGGAGCGCAGCTAGTGTTATTTAATTCTTGTTTTCTGTTTCATCGTTGTCATGGTTACGACAAATGGGCTTCCTCGATGAATGGGCTATCCAACACCGAAAGAATTTTTCAAATCGGACCAGTAGTTCTTGAGATTAGCGCGTTTAAACAAACAAACTCTTCAGCTTTATAATATTAGTATAGATTAGGTTTTAGACAAAGCGGGCGAAGCCGCGGGCGGTTAGCTAGTTTTGAATACAACTATAAAATAATTAAACACAAACCTATCAAAAACCCAATGGCCATTTTCCCAATACGGCTCAAATAGACCGACGTCTTTACGTTTTCTCTCTTTCTGGAGCCTTTCCTGTATTGGTAGGAGGGTCTGTCTGAAATAGATCATGGTGAAAATATATTTTTTGAAGTGAAACTTCTTTATCGGGGTTGGAAAAAAATGTAGTGTAACATTTTTTCGTTACGCGTGACATTTTTCCGTTACGCGCCATCTTTTTCTTATCCCTACCACGCGTGATTCGACGTATTTCTGTAAAGTTGCATAAAGTAAATTATTTTTTGAAAAATAAAGTCATAAAAAAGTTTCACTTCTTACGTGTGTGCACTAGTACACGCACACATTTTTTTTTATCAAAATAAGTTTTAAAATAAGTTCATCGGTCCGCCCCACCCGTGATCGGTGATACATGTTTATGTTTTCTCTCCATAAGAACCATCCTCGTACTTCAAGGAATATTATAAAAAAAGAATTATCGAAATCGGTCCACCCGTTCACGCGTGATCCCGTGACCAAGGAAAACGGGTTTCATTTTAATAAATAAGTTATTATAGTAATGGACTTATATTTAATTACTGAATCAGAATCGATCAGAATATCTTTAAATTTGTATGTATCTGTCTTTTTATTCGTTATGTTTGACCGTGGTTATTGACTGAGCATATGGAGAAAACAATGACCAAAAGACCACTGCTTTCACCGCTGTTTTTCAGCCATAGCCTGTTGTGGACACAAATGTCATACGACAAAAAAAACATGTTATTATAGTAAAAAAAATACATAGAACCATAACAAACATAGCAGTTCCCCTAAGACACAGGAACACAGGTAAAACAATAAAATTTTAATACAAAATAAAAACAGACAAATAAATCTAAAATTAAAGGAATGCAGGATTAATTATTACATTCCTACTGGTGACATACATCCATGATACGGCAATACCTCATCATTCAGCCTCACAAATATACCTTCAAATCGTAATCCCAATCAATTCGTAATTAATTAAAAAGCTCACTGGTCTCTGTGACTTCGACGTGCTTTTATCGTGGTATCTTTCGAAATTACCAGAAATATGTTAGTTAAAATTATAACTGAAAAAAACAATAATCAAATTGTACAATTTTAATTATTTTTTAACAAAATCAGTTTTAAAAAAACATTTACGTACACGTTATCAGTAATTGATTGTTGAAATTAGAAAACATGACTGTATTAAAATATGTTCCGATTAATTTAAAAATTTCTATTGGCTATCAAATTTTAATTAAATACTTGACTATTCACAATGAAAAAACTGCATAATATGTAAATTAAAAATTTGGACGAACGGGTTGAAGTTTGTAGCTCTTTCATGTAAATACGGCTACTTGTATTTTGATGGAAATTGACACATAGATAGACTAGTCATATATAAATAGTTTGTCGCGTGTGTAATGGCGGGCTAAAGCTAGTCCATAGATATAAAACTTGAAGTTTATTAGATAAGTTAAACTCAAACTCAAATTATACACTTTCTATTAATAATAATAAAAAATTTGGAAAATCCAAAAGTGCACGACTCATAATGCTCATTTAATTATGAAATATAAAAAAAAAAAAAAAAAAAATATATATAGATATACAGTCTTGTAGTTTTCGTTTTTTATTAATTGCAATTAAACGACACTGAATTTATTAATCATTCGCATTCAGTGACCTACAATCGTCGATTAGAATATTTAAAAAAAAAATTTAACTCAAATGATGGATTTTTTCACAAGTTATAGTGTTTTCAGGTTTCACACATGACGGACAGGAAAATTTTTTGACCTATTTCGGTGTTTTTTTCCAATTCTATTGAAGTAAATCAATTTTTAAAAAGTATGGGATTAATCTCCATTAAATTATCTCGACAATAGTATGCAAAATATCTTGATTCCGTGAACTAACAAGGCTATAATAATAAGAATAGCTGCAAAAATGAGGCGAAAAAAATTTTTCGATCGTAAAGCACTCTCTGATGCTTCGCATCGTCGTGCAAATGTGTGCGTGTACTAGTGTACACACGTAAGAAGTGCGAAACTCCATTATGACCTTATTTTTCAAAAAAAAATGTTGTGTGGTTTTATGAAACCACGGTAAAAGTGAAACTCACGATAATTATCGTATTTGTACGATAATTATCGTACGTCACGCGACATGCGCTACACAGACCAAAAAGTTTGAGACGATGTAATAAAAGTTTCACTTTAATAATTTACTATGTCTATGCAACTTTACAGAAATACGTCGAATCACGCGTGGTAGGGATAAGAAAAAGATGGCGCGTAATGGAAAAATGTCACGCGTAACGATAAAATGTTACACTAAATTTTTTTTCAACCCCGATAAAGAAGTTTCACTTCAATAATTAAAAAATTTTTTAGTTAAAAATTTTGTTTATCAAGAATCCGCAGAACTTGTCATTTCGTCCAATATCCTCGTATCCGGGCATACTACTATGTCGTAAAAAAAGTAATTTTGACACATCGTAATTTGGATTTATTTTATTTGGGACTATGTACTCGTAATAATTTTTGTATATTTCGTAAAATATATAAATAATCGTAATGGATTGAGAGAGTGCCGCATGAAAACGACACAAAATGTCGGATAATATAACCATTAAAATAGAACCAATTGATTACGAGCCAGAAGCGGCCGTCGCTAACGAAAAAGATCCGGAATTCATAAATATTAAAGCAGAATTAGATGATACAGAAAAAGAGTAAGTACATAATAATAAGTAAGATATAATAATAAATGGAAATAAAAACTGTTTATTTGTGTTATAATTGCATCAATTGCTATACAGTTTTTTTGTTTGTAACATTATTTTATTTAGTAATGACAGCTAACGCACTGAACCGAATATAATATAACTTTGACGAAAATAGAACGCAGAGCTGTAACGGGTTGTATCAACTCATTTGCTACACGTTTGCGAAAGTAATCATTTTCTTTGTCATGTTTTAAGTGCTTAAAATTTATGTTTCTATAAATAAATAAAATAAGATGCTTGTTTAATGCTTTAAATCTGATATATATGTAAAAATCTGTTTTGTTCTTTCATTCAAAATCTACTGAACAGATAGAAAATACTTTATGACCTTATATAGACCTCAGTCATACTGTATATTCACAAAATATTAAATAACTAGCGGTCCGCCCTGGCTTCGCCCGTGGTACATATTTACGTTTTCTCTACATAAGAACCATCCTCGTATTTCAAGGAATGTAAAAAAAAAGAATTACCGAAATTGGTCCACCCGTTCACGCGTGATGCTGTGACCAATGAAAACGGGTTTCATTTTTATATACATATATAGATAATCAATTTTCAAGGTGTTTATTTACAAACGTAGTGAAATGAGACTTAATATATTTATTATGATAATATAAGCTGTGCCCTGTGGTTTTACCCACATGGCTCTGCTCTTATAAACTTAACTTGATGATATATAGCCTATAACCTTCCTCGATAAATGGGCTATCTAGCACTGAAAGATTTTTTAAATCGGGCCAGTTGTTCCTGAGATTAGCATGTTCAATCAAACAAACAAAATCTTCACCTTTATAATATTCTTATTTATTATATTTTACAGTAATACACCAAAAGATACAACGGAACATTTGGAAACTGTTGTAAAAGCTGAAGCGGTGGGATTGTGTGTTGTTAAAGCGGAGCCTGAGGTGAGATACAAATACCATGTTTAAAAAGTAAAAGTGAAGTCCCATGTCCCCAAGTGGGGTAAGGGGCAGATGCATTATACATCTGTTTCACTGATCGATTCTCTTTAGGGACAAGTAGGTGATCAGCCTTCTGTGTCCTGCCAGACTGAGACATTTTTTTTTCTTCGTCTCCACCGGGAATCGAACCCTCTACGCTCCGGTTCTACGCTCACGTGTCAACCACTGTACCAAGGAGGCGGTCGAAATATACAAACCCATGTTTACTATATCCCAAATTGATAGAATCTAATGCATATTCCATGTTTTTAAGACATTTTTAATAAATTTGGTAAAAGTTTCAAGGCCAGAAAGTCATTAATAATTTAGTTATTATTAATCAGTTTTATGACTACTGCCCTCTAATCAATTTATTATTATAAATAACTTGCGGTCCTCCCCGGTTTCGCCCATGGTACATGTTTACACTTTCTCGCCGTAAGAACCATCCTCGTACTTCAAGGAATATTATAAAACAAAAATTAACTAAATTGGCTCAGCTGTTTCGAGATTTGCACTTGGCAATATTATATTTAGCGATTCTTTTTTGTATAATACATATGTCATTTTTATTATATCACATAGTTTATAAAATTTGTAACATACCAATATTAAAGTTATTTTAATTTTTAGGAGAATGATTTCATAATACCGGACATAGGGGCCCCGCAGGGCCCCATCACGTCTGTCGATGGAGGTAAGTTGAGAAACCTAACTTTAAGTTAGAGTCAGTTTAATCTATAGTAAAATATCCAATTTCATCAACAAAATAAGTACTGTGTTTACCCACATTTATTAATTTTCAAGCAGTTTAATTACAAACATGACATGCGACTTAATATCAGATATTTATTATCATAAACTGAGCCCTGTGGTTTTACCCGCATTGCTCCGCTCATGTTGGTCTTAGCGTGATGATATACCTTCCTCGATTAATGGACTATCTAAACAAAATAATTTTTCAAATTTGACATCTATCTATTTGATTGATTCTTCGCTACAATGGTTTTTATCTTTTTTTATTTATTTATTTCTTATATTTAGTAAAATTTATCTTCGATAGATGAACAAAAGTAACTGTAAAGCTGCTCACCTACTTGTAGGTAAATAAAATTAAGAAATTACATTATTTTGTTGATGAAATTGAGTCGAACAATTTTATATTAAAATCAAATAAACTTTTCAATTTTATTAAATAGATGGTTTTTTTATAAGGTTATTTTGAAAAGATTGACGCTATTAATTATTTTAAATAATTTGTTATTTATTGAATAGGGAATACTAGTTCATTATACTTACTTCATTCAGCTAATAATAAGTCATGTTTAAACAATCATACACAAAATATGGGTTCGATTCCCAGTGCTTATTTGTTAAAAAATCTAAAAATATAGGAAAATTAAAATATTAAAATAAAGGGTTTTTCATTAAGCACGGGTAGATGTTTTCGGCCTGTGCTGGCCACCTCCTGTGAGTGACATCTATCAAAAATATATTTTATTGTTCAGCCAATTATGCCATTTTACTATGTCAAGTTACACGAAAAAACATCGGGCACAAATGATAAAATTTTATGATCAAAATAAGTGTCCGTATGTACGTTTTTTTGAGTCAATTTCACGGAAGAAGTGGTGAGATCTTGTTGAATTTTATCATTGGCCTGTGTAACAGCATCAGTCGATTGTGGATTACCTCTTTAGACCTGCAACGTCAAGAAATCCTACAAAAAAAATGTGTAACAACCTAATAATCGCTAATTTGAAGCGTAAGTTCTAAGGCACGGCAAGAAATCACCTGCCTCAGGTTCTGCTGTGCATATCCATGAACTGCGGCGATATTCTCCGCCATTCTTGCGTTCCTTGAACGTTCATGTATTGGCTTATTATTGTCCCAATCAATAGTATACAATTTCCCCACCAAACCTGCAAGAGAGAGCTGCGAAGGGGAACACACCACGTCACTGTGAAATAGACGAAAAGCGTTCGTTTTAACGGACATTTATTGTAATCGTAAAATTTTATCATTTGTACCTAATGTTTCTTTTTGTAACTTGGCACAGTAAAATAGCATAATTGGCTGAACATAAAAATATATTTTTGATAGATGTCACTCACAGGAGGTGGCCACCACAGGCCGAAAACATCTACCCGTGCTAAATGAAAGACCCTTTATATCAAATGGTAAGTTTTTTTAATAATTTTTTTTAAGCTCGACATCCTTTCAAAATAACAATAAGTCTATGTGAATGGTATGACATTAAATAAGAGATATTTTATCAATCCTTCTTAAATTGCTTAAAAACTGCTGAACAGATTGAGATCAAACAACTATACCAGCTCTATTAAGATAATATATTGCTCAGATGATATTGATACGTACTATCACTATAATAAAGTCTAAATTCAAATAACACAAGATTTTTTTTACATTTAGACTTTTTTCATATATTGGAGACCCAAAAATGTTGTTTTTTATTCATTTAATGTTGTATCTTATTCACTTTGTAAACTCTATAGCTCTTAGCCCTTTTATTCTTAAAAACCTCAAGCCCATACTAGCTTTTGCGTAACCGTCACTTCCAAAATAAACAAAAATGGCTACAAAAGCGAAAAATTTCATTTTAGTTACCGATGACGATCTATCATTGCACGCTGTCGACAACGGCAGGTACATTTGCCCGATATGTTGCCGGACTTTCGCCACAAAAGGCCACATTTACAAGCACAGCATCTTGCACAGTCGGCAGAAATTAGAATGCCACATTTGCCTAACCAGATTCAATGTTCTGGAAGACTACGAAACACATCTAAACGAACACTGCAGAAAATTCCCTTGCACAGACTGTGGCAAACGGTTTTTAAGCTCGTCGAACTTGCAACAGCACAAGAAAATACATTTAGACGTCAAACCGTATAAATGTGAAAAGTGTAGCAGAGCATTCGCCGTAAAAGCCAATTTACAAAGACACCAGAAGTCCGTTGGGTGTAAAACACCCACCAAACCGGAATTGACATGCAACGTGTGCGATAAAGTGTTCATAAAAGAGTGCCTTCTAAAGAGCCACTTACGAAGACACACAACTGAAAAGCCGTTTCAATGTGAAATGTGCGACATGCAGTTTAAATACAAATCTACGTTAGTCAGACATATACAAGTACACAACGATGTAAGGCCGTACTCATGCAAGTTTTGTAACAAACAATTCACGCATTCCGGCTTGCTCAAGCCTCACTTGCGCAAGCACACCGGCGAAAAGCCATACACGTGTCCGACTTGTAAAAAACAATTTGCGCACAAACATAATATGTTACGGCATACTCTGAGACATAATAGAGAGAAAAATCTCGAATGCCAACTGTGTCACAAAGTTTTTCCGCGAGAGAGTAGGCTAATATATCACATGAGATCGCACACGAATAGTAAGCCGTTTAAATGTGATGTTTGTGGAAGAAAGTTTTCACATAAGCACAACGTTTTGAGACATTATCAAAGAAAACATCCGAACGAGACATACGTCGCTAAATACACGGACGCCACTGTGGCGAAGCAAGTGTGGCAAAAAGTGCAACAGAAGTTGAGTGAAGCTGATGTATAAGGGTGTTTTTTACCCAGATGTATAAGGGAAGTTATTTTTTTGTAACAAAGATGTTATACAGAGGATGTGTTTATTTTGAAACGAGGATGGTATATAGGGGTGTTGTTTTTGTAATGAAGATGGTTAAAAAGGTTTAATATCAAACTGTTAGTGGTAAGGGATAATTTTTGAAAGAGGGGGGGGGTTTAACGAACAGTTTTAAGGTTTTTTTTTAATGTGGAAAAGTTATGAGAGATATGTGAAGTGGGGGGATGGACTGAAAATAATTGTAATAGAAATATATAGATGTTAAGCAGATTCTTAAGTTTTATTGGTTTTACGATTTTCCAAATTTTAACATCTTATCGTTATTGTTGAGATATGTTTGTATTAATAGTTGAGATTAAATATGAAAAATATATGATATATAAATATGAAAAATGGTGTTCATACAACATTTTCTCAACATTAAAATTACCAATGGAATTTTAGTTTTTACGTATGTAATAATAGAAAAAATATCTCTTTTTAAAGTGAAACTTCTTAAGGCGCATTGAGAGTAAAATCCGCATCGCAATACCGTCACGTCATGGAGTAAAGCGACGGTTTTGGTATCTTTGAATCTTGCCCAAGAAGTTTCACTTCTGACACGTGTGCTTGGCATACGCTCTTTTTTATATATATGATTAAAATTAAGCAAATAAAGATGAATAGGTATATTGTTTTCACCCTGTAAATAAATATATAAGATGAATAGAAATATCTTTTAGTCGACTTATCTTAAAATTTATAAAAATTAAATCACAAGAGATGTCGCGGTATTAGTATAGTAAGAAATATATATATATATATATGTATATTATAGTCATAGTGTGATTTATGTAAAAGTTGTCTATTTAAGATTATTTTTATAGTTAGAAATAGATTGTTATATTAGATAGTTACAGGATTTTTTCATAATAAACTTGAAAGTACTAAAGGCTATTTATAAACAGTTTTTTATTTATATAGAAAATTAATAAAACAGAACGTGCATTAATGTTTAAAAAATAATTACCCAATAAATGTAAGGATACTAATTTTATTACAACATACAAACGTAAATATTTTAATGATATATAATTGTTAATTTTAAACAAGATATTTTGTAGTTACTTTAACTTACAGTATTTCAAAGCGTCAATATCCTTTTTAATAAATATATTTTATGATGTATTACCAATTCGTAACATCATGATAAGGAAAACTAATGATTTAAAATATAAATCGAGATCTAGCAGGGTTTTAAACCTATTTAACTTCCAACTTTATTCGCTGAGAAGATTCCCATACATAAGCCAACGAAACGCAAAAGCTAGTACAATAAACTATCGCTACACAGAATTTTAATACGAAACTTTTTGCTTTTAGTTTCTGAAGAAGATCTAAACTTAAACGCCGTACAGAAGGGCAAATACCAATGTCCGGTATGTTCCAGAAGATTCACGTTTAAAGCGCACTTGAAGCACCATTTAATTTTGCACAGTCGGCAAAAACTTGAATGCCATATCTGCCTTTTGAGACTAAATAACTTGGAGGATTATGAAGGCCACCTAGTAGACCATGCCCAAGAAAGGAAGTATGAATGCCAGGAATGCGGAAAGAGATTTAAGAGCACATCAAATCTCCAACAACACAGGAAAATTCATCTTGTAGTTAAGCCGTTTCATTGTGAAAAGTGCCAAAAACAATTCCCAGTAAGAGCCCATTTAATAAAACACCAAAGAGCGGGGGGTAGATGCAAGATACAAGCAGACGAACCATTGGAATGTAATGTGTGCAACAAGACGTTTCAAAAGGTGTTCCTCCTCAAGAGCCATTTACGAAAACATACCACGGAGAGGCCCTTTCAATGTGACATGTGCAAAATGTTCTTCAAATATAAATCGGCCTTGGTCCGACATATTCAAATACACAATAACGATAGGCCTTTCTCCTGTGTGTTTTGCAATAAAACCTTCACGAATGCGGGGTTGTTAAAGCCTCATATGAGGAAGCATACGGGCGAAAAGCCCTTCCCTTGTCCCGTGTGTAACAAGAATTTTGGTCACAAACATAACATGCTGAGACATCTAGCTAGGCATGAGAAAAAGAAGAATTTAGAATGCAAGATTTGTAATAAAGTCTTTCCAAAAGAGAGTAGATTGATCTATCACATGCGATCTCACACAAATAGTAAACCGTTCGGTTGTGATGTCTGTAACAAGAAATTTTCTCATAAGCAAAATATAATGCGACATTACGAGAAGAAACATCCCAATGTTAGTTATGTGATTAAAATAACAGATGCAAGTGTTGCCAGAACTGTGTGGGAGAAAGTGCAGAAGAAATTAATGGCGGAGGGGAACGAATAAGTTGCCAGTTTATAGCAATAAATATGCTTAAAAGTTAAATAAATGAACTCATGTTAAAGCTAGAAAAGAGCTCAATGACTTTATAAGTAAAAAGGTGTAGATAGGTTACCAACACAACATTCGATCTTCCAACACGGCACACTAACGCACACACGATTAGACGTCACAGTGAGATGGCATGATTCAACTATCGTGAGCGAAAGAGACAACTGAAGTAAATTGTGGCTAATTGGCCACATTTCGTGCTACTCTCTAATAAGTAATAACCTACCTACACCTTTTTACTTCTAATATCATTGGTAATTAAAAGATACTGAATTAGTATTGCTATCTCATGTTATTCGAAGTGAGAAAAAGAGATAGGTAATGTAAGAGTTTGCGTCTCGCTTTTAGGTGACGTTTAGTCACTAATATGTCCGTAAATTTGGATGTTTTTTACTCGATTACTCAAGAACGGAAACGATGTTTTTGCAATTTGGTACTTATTCGGTTTTAAAAGAAAATAAATGATTACAATAGTAGATAGTCAACTGGAATGTTACAAATATTATAAAAAATGCAAAAAGTAAAAAAAATACCCCCATAATTAAATAAAATAGTGTAAAATATCATAACCCATAAACTATGTTTTAACCAAATTGCATTAACATCGATTCAGTAGTTCTTAATTGATTAGCAAATACATTAATATTAAGATGGATAACTGTGCAATATAAATTAATATTTATGAGGGTAGATATAAAAACAATTGGTTTTTATGAATTTTGTGATATTTAATTTTTTTTAGTTTTTCACAATGTTTTTTTCTATAATATTTTTTTCTCTTTATCCACTTGGTAATTTCCTATATATTTGTGAAATATATTTAAAAAAATAAAAATTAAAGACAGATTTTCATAAGCCGTTAAGTTGGAAAAACTATGCAAGGGACTATGACTGTTTTTTTTACTGAAGTAATTTTTATATATTTAAATATACTTACTCAAAAAAAGCTGTTTATAAATAGCCTATAGTCATTATATTATTGTAATATAAACAGATTGTTTTGTAAATTTTTTTTAAGGAAAAAATTTAAGAATGGAGGAAACACCCATATTTATGTTAAAAAAATTTATTTGTTTTTTTTTTCGATTTTTTGTCTAAAGGTTTAATAATTTTTACTGGTGTTCTAAGTTTTAGTGATTTAGAGTTATGTGGATCTAGATTTTTAAAATCTAAAACTACACCTACCCTCACAAAGAGGGTAGTTTCATGTTATGAAAAATTTAGAATAATTAAATGAAAAAAAAATTTCTTGTGTTTGTTAAAACGCTCAAGCAAATATTTCGGAGCCATTTTTTTTTGTTCTTTTATATATTTATTATGTGTCACGAATAATATATCGAGTATTTTATGTTTCAAAAAAGAAAAATAAACGAGTACATAACATTTTTCTAAAATTTAACCCTACTTGTCATAGAAATGTGTGAAAGAGACAGCCCATTGTATTGTGGAATATGCAGAGTTAAGAACGTTTAGACTGCATTAAAATTAATAAATATTAAACAAAAATACACATTTATCAAAATTCCACCATACAAGATGAAGATTGTCTTCATTCAGTGACATTGCATTTTGTCAATTAATAGGTTTTTTCAATTAAAAATTATTTATTTAGTTTCAATAAGAACAAATATATACTCCTAATATATTTATATATAGATATCTAAGCCTATTGTACCTCTTAGTCATTACATAATATAGGTATTTAATTTAAATAAGGAAATATTAAATAAAAATATGTGCACTTTTAACGGTTTTGTTATTTAAATTACATAAATAAAGTAAGTATTTTAAAGTTTTTTTCAATACACATTATAAAAAAAAAGTCCTCTGCCGCGTCTGTTTGTCTTTTCTCTATGAACTCTAAAAGTACTGCATCGATTTTCATTCGGATTTCACCAATGATAGCGTGTTTGTTGAGGAAAGTTTAAGGGAGTTGCGTCGCTACGTGCGCGCACTTTCTTACTAGCCCATAGAGTTGATGGGAGAGACAAAATAGTTGCGGAGACAAAAGTTGCTTTTGCGCGCTAGCTCTAATTTGTTTTGACTTTTGACAGCGCAGCAGTTGGCGCTAGTCGACCTATTTTTATTTAGCGCTGTCATTTTTCCACGCTGGAAAATACTGCTTTAAGACATCATGGTACAGGAGCAGAGCCTGCAGAGGGGATATAATAACCAAGAAAGTAATAAAAGAATTAGAAGGGGGTGAAATTAAGTTTTGAAGAGAAACTTCTTTAGGCGCGTTGAGAGTAAAATTTTAAGGTCGCGTCATGGCAATACCGTCACGTCATGGAGTAAGGCGACGATTTTGGTATCTTTCAATCTTACCAAAGAAGTTTCATTTATGACACGTGTGCTCGGCACACACGCTCATTTTATCTACAATCTACACTATTATTATAAAGAGGAAAGATTGGATTGTTTGAATTGAATAGGATCCGAAACTAATGGACCGATTTAAGAAGTTGTTTTATCTTTAGCATTAGAATCCTACATTATCCTTGATGTACATAGGCTAGGCCGCTAGTTATCACTACATAGTATAAGACAAAGTCGCTTTCTCCGTCACTATATCCCTATGTACCTACCTATGCTTAAATCTTTAAAACTACTCATCAGATTTTGATGCGGTTTTATTTAATAGATAGAGTGATTCTCGTGGAAGGTTTGAGTATATAATTTATTAGGTTTTAGACAAAGCGGGCGGAACGTATCTAATATAATAATTTGTCTGGATGAATAGGCTCTGTAACTACTGCATCGTTATGAAAATATTGAGATTGTAATATTTAGTTTTATTGCTTCAAATGCTTTATAAATCAGAAAAATTATAATAAAAAAATTTCGATCATTCAGCGGGATTCGAACCCGGGTCTTTTTGCCTTACCGGGGCGACGCCTGAGGCATCGCCTGCTAGAGTGGTTCAAGAGGATGGTTCTAGTATATTTTTTATTAACATATTTATATACTTACACAGTTTATAAAAATTTGGATAGGTAAAAGTAATACACATATTTTGCTAGGATTTTATTTATTGCTTTTTAAAATAAGTTAAAAGTAGGTACAATCAATCTTAATCTCTATATTCAACTTATGTAGCTAACAGTACAGAAAAAAAATACACTAACCTTTCTAACATTATGATATTCTTCAGACTACACAGAACTAAATATTTTTCATAGACTATATTTCAAAATATTAACAAAGTAAGTTGGTAACAACTATTCTATCTAGTATTTTCTAGTGTTTGATTTTACGAGAGTATTATACATTTAGAAATTAAAGACTTTTTTAACGGATTTTAAACGCGATTTATTCATTATATTATTTACATGGTCACGAGGAGACTCTCCGTGACCACGCTCGCTGTAAAGTGTTCGAAACGTCGGGAAAATAATATAATGTTTAAATCGCGTTTAAAATCCGTTAAAAAAATTCTTTAATAACTATTCTATCGATCTCCCGTTCTTTATAGAGCATGACAAATCTGTATGATATATATTAAATAAGTTGTTAAAGAGCTGATTATTGCAAGCAAGAATCTCCTTCTAAGAAAAAACATTTCATATCCCGAAAAACGTAACGGCCACGCTTCCACAGCGTACAATAATATCTTAGCTTGCTTCCGAACTTCTTTCGACATTGCATAGTTAACTATTATATCATTTATCACAATTTTTAATTCCTCCCTCGATGATATAACACTCTCACCGATCAAAGCAATAGCACAATTAAACAAGAATTCATTAACGCACCACATCACTGAAACTGTCAAGGGGTGGTAATAACAAATGGAAAGCCACATTGCAGCCAATACGTATACATAGGTAGTAATCACTAAAAAACATATTGATGAATTGAAAACTGTATTAATTAACAGACTCACTTCGCCGATCAAACAGTAAGCCATAGACAAGGTTTGTATTTTTATATTTTTGGCGCGAACAACGATCTGACGTCTGTCGTTATTCCCGCCAAACGAAGATAAATAATTTTTTATTATATCCAGACGTCGAGAAAACATAATAACATACGTACAGAATGTAAATATCTCAAGCTTTTGCTTCAATACTAAGATCGATGAAAATATAATCATATACCTAAAAGTATGTCGCAGCACATAAAATTGCGACAGAGTAAATATTATATATGTCACAAGAAAGACACACATTCGTTTTTTTATTTTCAATTTCCATGCTACATAAAAATTATTATCAATATGTAACATGCAATCAATTGTGGACATTTTTTTCATTATATTTATATAGCTGTTTGAAAATAAGTACGGTACAATCATTTGGATAATAAATAGAAGCAACATATACACACTCGGAGTGATCGTTGAAAAAGATATTTCATTTTCATTAAAATTTAGTAAGCATACTATATAAAACAAAAAACTGACATTTATATAAAATAAAGAATACAGCTTGTTCCGTATCGATGGGGGTTTAATGTTATCATTCACGTTAATAAATCGAAAGATACAGAAACATTTTTCCTAGGTCAATAACGGCTGTAAGCAATTTATTATGCATTTCAAGTTTTCCTTCGATTTATCCATGACTAAAAGAAACTTTAAGTTATTTATCCTATCCTATCCTACTAATATTATAAATGCGAAAGTTTGTGAGGATGAATGTATGTGTATGTATGTTTGTTACTCTTTTACGCATATACTACTGAACCGATTACAATGAAATTAAGCACACATACAGAGGGTAACTTGGATTAACACTTGATAGGTTTTATCCTAGAAATCCCACGGGAACAGGAACTATGTGAGGTTTGAAAATGCGCGTGAAGCCGCGGGCGGAAAGCTAGTCGTATCTATATATTGTAATAGTTGGAATCTTCACAACCAAATCTGTAATTTGCAGTCTTCTAGTAGTAGCGTATTACAAATTTTTTAAACGAACCATATAGTTTAGATCCAGTGGTGGCTTGATTTCTGGACTGTATTGCTAGAAACACACACACACATATTTTGAAAAAATAAGAGACAAATTCGTTTTTATTTTTACACTGGCATTCTTGACTTCTAATAATACTAGGAAATTTTAATTTTGTAAGTATTCAAAAGTTAACTTTGAAATGATGAAAAAATACGACTGTCGACTATAAAATTCATGTATGAAATATAGGTATCTAATAAGTATAACGATGCTCTTTCCTATCTATTTTTTACAATCTACGTCAATATTAATTAATTATGAATATGGTAATAACATGATGTATCATTACTTAAGAATTTCACTGTCCTGTCGGAACATACACTTAATAATATTAAAAGTTATTAAAAAAATGTTAATACTATCTGTTTGTCTATCTAACACACATCTATCAATCGGAAATGTAATATATTTTTTTAATTGTAAAGAGTAAAAATTATTTTGTTTGTACATCAAACGAACATAGAGCTAGAGCTAGAGCATTCTTTCGTGATCTTTGAATGTAAACGAAAACTCGTATTCAGTGTTGTTCAGTATTAGAACATTGCATAGGTAGAATATCTTTTCGAACGCACTAAGAACAACGAAAGAATGCTCTACGCTATGCCTGTTTACATTAAAATAATTTGACATAGTGGCGATATACATATGATACCTGTTGTACCCTAGTGTGTGTCGCAGTTATTAGTTCAAATTGCACTATATGCCGAATGTTAGGGTACAGATAGATCTGTGTTTCCAAAAAATAAATTGTAGAACGTTAAAAACGGACATAGTTGTGGGCTTAGTTATGTATTCAAATTTAAAATTAGTCATTTTCAACTCACTTACAGTAATGATATTTCAATCAATATAATGGAAACGCCATTTAGGTAATTAGTAAAAATGAAATATTGACGTTATCATTAATATTATTTTCGTGTAACATCTCTAAAATGTCTTGATCGATTTCTATGAAACTTTTTCTGTATAGTAGTCGTAAAGAGCTTTAAACCAATTTTTTTTCAATTGGAACTGAACTATAGTAAAAAAATCTGTTCCGTTCAATAAATTGGACAAAATAATATTAGTCTTATTTCTATTTGTTTCATTTAATAACTAGAAGAAAAAAAGGAGGGTAATGTTTTCGAGTGGATTTATGTATGTATATTTCTTTGGCGCGACCTACAGCCCAAACCGCTGGACCGATTTTGACTTACGAGTAGTCGTAATCATCAGAATTGTGATAGTGACAGGTACCTAAATTAGGTCGGGTTTTTTGTACTTATAATAATTATTATATAAGTTAAAAGTGCAGGAAAAAGAAAAAATAACACACTTTATTATTTATAAATATTTATTTCTTTACAATAATTGGCAGTTTACATAAGCACAAATCCTATTATACACTAATTACACAAATTAAATGCTAATAAATAAAATACATATATTATATTTCGTTATACAAGTTACCGTAAAATCTATTAGATTATACAATCTGACGGTTTTTACAATTTCACGGTGACATACACATTATAATATTATTATCCTATATATTTTTTGTAAATATGCCTAAGGGCGCTTTTCCACCAATAATGTGCGAGGATGTGTAGCGAGGAATGTGTTTGTAAATAACCAATCATATCGCTTCAAACTTCAAACTAAATCTATGCTAATATTATAAAGCTGAAGAGTTTGTTTGTTTGAACGCGCTAATCTCAAGAACAGTAGTTCTCGGACCAGTAGGTCCGATTTGCAAAATTCTTTCGGTGTTAGATAGCCCATTTATCGAGGAAGGCTATAGGCTATGTATCATAACGCTAAGACCAACATCACTGCGGGTAAAAGCGCAGGGCACAGCTAGTGAAGCGATATGATTGGTTATTTACAAACACATTCCTCGCTACACATATTCGCACATTATTGGTGGAAAAGCGCCCTTATTCTAGCATGAACTGACTTTCCCAATTTTTCTCATGCTTGGATGATTAATTATTTTTATCGACATGATTTAGTAGTCCTAAAATGGACGACAATTTTTTTTCTAATTTAAGAATCTCGTAAAACCTACAAAGCTGCATTTTCTATAGAAAAATTTTAAAACCTATTTTACATTATTTTCTTTAGACCTAGGTACTAATTTAAAATTTGTCACTTTTATTCATAAGGCGTAGTGAGACTGATAGTTACTTTTGTTAACTCATTTATTAAAACAGCATCGAATTTTTTTTAGATGACAAACAAACACACAGCTTGATCGATGAAACAATATAATAACTACAGTCTCTAGCTATTGATTTGATAAAATCCTATCTTTTAAAATACACTTAGTTAAAATTTGGTGTTTACGTTACTTTAACCATCTTCAATAAAAGATAGTAATTGAGCTTTAAAACAAAATCATATGTTATTCATATGCGAGATAAATATTTTAAAATGATTTTTAAGGGGGCGTCCATAAATTACGTGAGGTGTTTTAGGGGGGAGGGGGTCGAGTCAATTCTTTTAAAAAATTGAAAGAAAAAAAACACCTCAAGTAATTTATGGACGCCCCCTAACGAGTTAAAAACTTTTATTATTTACCTAATTATGGTATTGTAGACTAAAATATTACTCCTATTTATGTTATTTTAAGTTAAATATTATTCCAAGTTCCTAGTTTTCTATATATTTTTTATTGTTAATATTATTTTTTTCGGTCAAATTATTTTTAACTTACCGGTATTTCATCGTCAAAATCAAGAACTTTTTTTAAGTAAAATTCGCTACATTTTTGTCAAAAAAGTTTTTTTTGCATCTTTAAATATATTTTATTGTCAAATACCTAAATCTATAAGTTACTGAAAAAGAGAATAGTGTCAAAGTAAAATAATTAACTATTGAAGTGAAACTTCTTTATCGGGGTTGGAAAAAAATTTAGTGTAACATTTTTTCGTTACGCGTGACATTTTTCCGTTACGCGCCATCTTTTTCTTATCCCTACCACGCGTGATTCGAAGTATTTCTGTAAAGTGGCATATAGTAAATTATTTTTTTAAAAATAAGGTCATAAAGAAGTTTCATTTCTTACGTGTGTACACTAGTACACGCACACATTTTTTTTATTACATTTAATTGTATGTCATATAAAAAGATGTCATTTTTACGTAAATATAACGTAATTATACAAATGTACAAAACGCAAAATAACTTTTGCTCTAACATAAAAATACTATTAATATTTTACTTTAATAAATATTAAAGTATTCGTTTTCGTCTTCTTTTTATTCAGTCCGATACCACATCCCATTGTAACTGATCTGCAAACAAGAAAACAATATAAAATTAAAATAACAATTACGTAAGTTCAAGTTGCTTAAAAAACGCAACTTTATACACAAAATTTTTAAGATATATTCTGTAGTATAATATTTATAGAATAATTTTTATACATGGCAATCTATAGCCAATATAATTATGACAAAACACAAAACATCAACGAAACGAAATTTTACAGCAGATTTGAAACACAAAACCTCAACTTATAATATAATATAGTACAAACAAAAACGCACCTTATTCCATGATATCAAAGTCCATATTCCCACAATAATCAGCAAGGAAGTCGAGGAACAGCGCAAACTTGCCGGTCGACGAGCGCCATTGTGCTGACACGGATTTCATACATGCGGACAGTTGTTCTAGTGTATTCTGTGAAAATATATTAATATTTAGTTTTATAACATTCAAATAGATTGAACAGAAACAGATTTTTTGTCAAAAATCGATCACGAGGCGGGATTCGAACCCGCGTCTGTCCCTTAGACACAAAAAAGTGAGAGTAGAATAAATTCGATCGCTCTGGCGGGATCACGGGTGACTGAGTTGGTCAGACTGGCGAAAGACATTTTTTTTTTTAGTTTATAATGTACCTAAGACATATTTAGTATTCATATGACGATTTTTAAGGAATATCATTCAAATACGACAAAACAATTGATTTTTATGAAGTAGGTTATGACACAACTAATTAATTACAAAGAATCGATAAAATCCGTTCAGCCTATTTCGAAAAAATAAGCAGAAAAAATTGATAGATATATGACAACTAGCCTTATAGACTACAGGCCCATGTTGAAAAAATTATGGGTCATTTGAACCACCAGGTGACCTATCTAGAACGATATAAGAGCATAAAATAATAATATTCAGCACTATGACGTCACTTGTAAGCTGTCCAACTGAGTGCAGATGAGAATTCGAAAGTACAGGTAGAGATTTTTTCAACATGACAAAAATCATGGAGACAAGGGGAAAAAATCTCTACCTAGTACCTACCTACCTAGTCTCTCAATCTAGTGAGAGAGTTTATAATACTATGTACTAATATTAAGTTTATATTCTACTAAAAAATAAAAATGTATCTGCATTATCCAAATATAACGGTAATTAATTAAATAAATAAAAATGCGTTCTTTTAATAACTTATTTATTCTTTCTTCCTTTCTTTAACTTACCTGCGGCCAATCCTGTCTATACACAGCCAAACACTGTTCAGTAAGGGACCCTTCACTCAGATACCGACCGGCCAGCAAGCGAAGCAGTACACGAGCGAGCTGTGCCCAAGCTGCGCCGTGCGGGCCCAGCATGGTGAC
>CAJQZM010038489.1:20897-51381 GCA_907164665.1 Colias nastes | reverse complement strand
AATGCGAGTGAAACCGAGTGCTTATATTAGCATAGTAACATATTATTATAAATAAAGGTAGAGTTTGGCTGACTCATAGGCTGGCTATTAACTAATCAAATCATTAGATTTTGACCACTTTCTAAAAATGTAAAATTTTTAAAGGTTTTAATTTTACACATAATATGACAGTAAAATTTACAATAATGTAACAATAATATTACATTAATATGGACTCTGTATTTTATTTGTGTCTCAACATTTGAAACTACTAAACCGATTTTGATTGTTATAGCATTGTTCTATACATGAGGTACCAGAATAACAAAAACAAGAATGGTAACAATTCGATTCGATTGTTTCGGAGAAATGCGTGGACAAACATACATATTTATGATAACACATATACCTATAAACTTTATATAAAGGAACTGAACAACCGTTAAATATATTTAAAACTGTAACAGTCTAATAATTTGTCATTGCTATGGAAAAACTAAACCGTTTTTGATTGAGCGAGCATGTACTATCTAGTAAGGCTTCATATCAAAGGATTACATACTGATAAGTAAACTATACATATAAAATCTATATCTACCTTTTTATGACAAATACATAAATAACGTTATCTATCTGTTACTATAATTAAACCTCTAATAGTTAATATGATTATTACATAAGTACTTACAAGCACAACACAATATCACAACACAATAATATATATTATAAAACCTTTTTTGAACTCAAATTAAAACTGGCTGAATAGAAACGTCAAAACACAATTAAAAAAAAAATAAAAACAAAATCAAAATGGCCGCGTCCGTCACGCGCCGAGTCGAAGCAGTATTGTGAATACGAATTCTATATTCAAAATCGGAGTATATGACCACCGGTATGTGTTGACCTATATGGTAGAATGCGTTTTCCCTTTCTACATACAATTATCACGTACAACGGGGGGCGGGGGAGGTCTTTATAAATTGGTCATCGCATACACACATGCACGTATACTAATACATTAGATTATTGAATTTTCAACCTTATTGTTTTATAGATAGGGTTGTATTTAACTGTTTAGATAATTTTGTAGATTACATATAGGCTGAGGTAACCAAGTGATAAGAGATACAGGCTGTTCTACGCTTTATCAAGATTTCATTATTTATTATCTAGAATTGAATAGATTTTGGTTAATTTTCTTTTTAATCACGTTATTTTCTGATAAAGACGTGCCTTTGTGCAATTCTATGAAATATGTATTGAGAAAATAAGTATTGTAGGCTTATTTTCTGAAATAAGTTTCATAATTAATATCATAAATTAATAATCTGAATAGATTTTAATGTGTATTAATATGGTGTCATTATTGCAGTTATATAAATTACAAATACAAACTTGTATGTAATGCCATTCGGTATTATTACGCAAATGTAGTTGTAAAATAAAACTTCAATTTCTCCGTTAATAATTAACGTTAAATGTTAAATTTACGAAATCAAAATCGTAAAAGATAATAATATAATCTAAACTACGACTTTTTTGCTATTAGTAGAGCGCTCTACCAGACATACATATTAAAAATAAGATTTAAATTTACCATACGATATATTTATAAATTTATAAATAAGTTAAGTAACATTATTCTTTCATCTAGTAATCAACTAATGTCTTACTAATTTACTATATTAATAATTGTCCGTCTCTACCACAAAAAAAATTACCAAAATTTCGGCTATAATTTGCAACAGCCTGTATTTACACTTATATGTGTGCGTGTGTGTGCCCACCTGTTGTAATTGGGTTAGTGTGCGTTTATTTGATATTGTGTTTAATTTGCAAGTTGAAAACGGGAATGATGCTCTACTTTTGTTTATATTTTTAATGTAGAGTTTTAGAAATAAATTTTTAAGCCTTAGATTAAGTTTACTTTTATCCCAATGCCTTGGTGACTAGATAATTTTTTGCCAGATCTTATATGTGCTTAACATATTTATGCTCTTAACATTATTTAATAAAGACAAATAGAGATAGAATTAACTGGCCTCATAAATATCAGATCAGCTGCTTATGTTTGGAAGAGTAACACTCATTCATCACAAAACTTCCGCATTAAAACATTAGAGATATTATATTTTATACTATATCTCATAGGACAGGATTACATGTAATAAAAATACAAAACACATTATTATACTTTTTTAAGCTATTGCATAGCTTCTATCGCGGGCCTTGAGCGCGGGGACCGAATCGAGAAATTCCGTAACGAAAAAACCTCACGCTCCCCACTCCGACGGGCTCGGAGGTGTGGCTTGAAGGCATGCTATGCAATAGCTTTACCGCGGCAGTCCCCGAGTGCCACACGTCTTTTTTTATTTATATTTTACTTTGAAGATACTAACTACAACCCAAACAGAAAGATAAAAAATTAAATTACAGAATGAATAAAAATTTACTTTCACAAACAACAATTTGACACCTACACAGCTAAAATATAAATCACACAAAATAATTTATAGTACAAGTAGAGTATTCTCCACCCCACTGCACTACACCGGTAGCGTCTCTCGCTGTACACGGTTCACGGGACAGCGGGTGCCGGTTCGATGCCCGTCGTAGGGATTCGTTGTACTATTTGATAGTTTTATTTCATGTGTTTGATCGTTTTATTTAGGCTGTTTAGTTTAAATTTAGTGCCAAGAGTAACTGATAAGTTGCTGATAGACTATCTGATATTTTTTGACACGATTTTTTTTCGTTAGTTTTAGCTTGAGGAGACAGTTTCGGCGACGTGTTGTTTAGTGGCTGATAGGCTATCTGACACTTTTTGACATTCGTTTTTCCTGTCGTTCGTTTTAGCTAATGAAAAAAATGAAGATTTTATCACCTGGTTTCCACTGCAAGAAATCACCACCTTGTTACTATACAGTAGTTATGAAAATATATTTAAATCTAATCTTAAATGTTTAACGCCTGCTTGGTATAATAGCAAAATTGAATCTATGCGTAATAGTCAGTTCTTTACAGTAGGCGCAATAGATTATAAGCAACTAGCTTTCACTCACGGCTTCGCTCGCGTGGTTTAATGAAAATAATATTCATAAAGTTGAAAGTGACTCATATACAAATCATGATGGTTCTTCTGATTCGCTATTCTTGTGCTATTTCCAGACCAGACCCGAGTCACACCTAAAAATCGCGGCTAAACAAACAAATATACGGTCTACTTTTGCATTTATAATGTTAATTCTGATGTCAATGGAACATAGAAAATAATTGTATATCTACAATAAACTGTTATCACAAAATAGTATAAAAAGAAGTCGCTTTCTCTGTCTCTATGTCCCTATATATGCTAAAATCTTTAAAACTTCGCAACGGAATTTGATGCGGTTTTTTTGTAATACATAGAGAAGAGAATGGTTCAAAAGGAAGGTTTTAGTATACAATTAATGTTAATTAATTATATTAGGCATTGTATTATTCTGTCTAACTGTCTATGTATACGCTTTATGATACATCATTAAAATTGTAAATTATGTAATACATTTTCGTGACTTCGTACTAATTGGTAAACTAACTAATCAATTTACATTATTTATAAATGTGATTTACTTAGCTATACTAAATTAAATGTTTGAAAAGTTTACGCGACGAAGTTCCTCAAAAACATACTAACGTATATTATTTTTTATTAATTTTATTAACTTCCATTACATTAGATTATTTACCTACTAGTTAACTCCCTACTGTCCATAACATATTATGTATATAACAAAGAAGCGCAACTCAGGGTCCCAACTCCCAAGACACAAGTATTTCACGTAGTTTGGGACCCACTGTCATGTCAAAACATAAAATGGACAAATAAATTTGTTTCATTTCATTTCATTTTCATTTCATAAGGACAAACTTACACCACTACACCGATAATATGAATTACAAGCCCAATTGAAGGATTACAAGTTTTGTACTAACATTAAATATTAATGAGAACAGATATAAATTACATATTTTTTAGTTTTTTTTTTATTAAAACATTAAACAATAATACAAATATTCCTTGTGTTTATTTTAACAAAACTTACACGCTATTAAATTTCTATAAGAATCGATACATCAGTTTCACACTAATTTCCGATCTACATGCCAATCCATTATCACGTTCATAAAATTATTGCGTGAAAAAATAGTAAATAAACATTTCTAACAGTAATTATGCGATCATATTAAAAACATAGTACTTGCGTGAGGTTTTTCCTCTCTATAGTGACTTTTCCATTCTTAATGTTTAAAAATAGACGTTAAAATTAACCTGGTACATATTACTAGTATAGTAGTATATTATTTGTAGTACTATTATAATATACTAGCGGTCCGCCCCGGCTTCGCCCGTGGTACATACTTACGTTTTCTCTACATAAGAACCATCCTCGTACTTCAAGGAATATGATAAAAAAAGAATTATCGAAATCGGTTCAGCCGTTCACACGTGATACCGTGACAACGCGAAACGGGTTTCATTTTTAAATTAGATCTTTAAACGCATCGAATAGGTTTTATAAATAAAGAGCTTTTTAATAGCTAGAGTTGTCCTCGAGGAAGGTTTATTATTTGAAATTTTGGATAAGTAATAAATATTAAAGGCATATACTTGAAAACCATTACTCTTCTTGCCACAGTCAGTTAAAAAGCGTGCACACGACCGCTTCCACATATTTATAATTTCATTGTTTCTCCGATAGCTAAATGAATGAAATGACAAGTATGCCATTTATTTACTGAGAATCTCACAATTATTAAATTATTCCATAATTTGATGTAATGATTGCTAATAAATATTATTTAATAGTTCCCTGTTACGTGTGTATCTGACTACCGTGAAAAAAGAGAATATTCTTTTCAGCTAAAATAATTTTGATGAAATTTATGAGTTTAGGTTGGTGTTTTCTACGGAGTTTCTTGCCGGTTCTTCTCCATAGATACTGCTTTCCGAATCGGTGGTAAATGGTAACACTATGTTATGATTTTCACACCTAGATGGTGGGTAGAATCATTTTCATTACATAGTATAAAACAAAGTCGCTTTCTCTATCCCTATGTCCCTTTGTATGCTTAAATCTTTAAAACTACGCAACGGATTTTGATGCGGTTTTTTTTCAATAGATAGAGTGATTCAAGAGGAAGGTTTTAGTATGTATAATTTATTAGGTCTTAGACAAAGCGGGCGAAGCCACGGGCGAATTAGTTTGAATAGTGTAGAGTATATAGTATTAACTATTAAGTGAATATGTTGATGTTAAGTGAGTAAATCAGTGATAGTAAATCAAAGTCCAATTCAGGTTGAAAATGTAATTCATTTCACATTATATATTACATTTCCTATTACATTACTTACATAATTAAATATTATGTGGAGGCAAACGTTGTTTTGCCTTACTCTTATCCATAGAAATCTAAATAACAAGACACATTTAGATTTCTATGCACTTATCACTTATGGGTATGTCAAATGTGTGCGAGAAAGTGGGAAATGGGAAAATTATTAAGATTTTCCATCTTAATAATTTTCGTAAAATTAATTGAATTATTTCTAAAATTTAAATAGAGTATCTTTATGCCCGCAACTTCCTTTTCAAAGTCACAAACCATGCTTAATTTATAACGAAATAGTAAAATGTCAATTTTAATAGTTGTTACTTCAACACTTGTTGAAAACTGACCTTAAAGAAAGACTGACCTTAAGACCTTAAAGGGTTAATAATATGTTCTTTTGGTCATCTACGAGCTACAGGGTGTATAACAAATAATATTCAACGCATTAAGCCCATATCTATACTAAAATATATATCTTTTACTATTTAATATCTTTACTAATATTATAAAGCTGAAGAGTTTGTTTGTTTGTTTGTTTGAACGCGCTAATCTCAGGAACTACTAGTCCGATTGGAAAAATTATTTCGGTGTTAGATAGCCCATTTATCGAGCAAGGCTATAGGCTATATTATAATATCATCACGCACGCGGAGCAATGCGGGTAAAACCGCGGGGCACAGCTAGTGTAACATATAAATAACAACCCCGTCTCCCATAATATTTATTCAATTATTTTTATATTTTTATAACCCCCTGTGGGTTATAAAAATAACAAAAAGAAAGTCAAGTAGTGTAAAAAAAAAAAACATTAGTGCCGTTCTCCATATTTCGTCACTTATACAGGGTGTTATAAAATCTTGTTCAAATGATTTATTGTGATTCACAGGTTATATACCAGAACCATACCATTTTTATGTTTAATCTGAACAATTGAGACAAAAATTAGATCTAAGTAACGTAAAAACACAAACGGACAGAATCTTTTGACAGTCGATTACAAACAAAACACCACCCCGCCAATTTTCGCAATTCGGTATACACAGAGTGTTTTATATTAAGTCTATACCAATATATATATGTTATATAAATCAATATTTAGCATATATAATATTTTCGCTACTTCAGCATATAATAAACACAGTTTATTTTCTATAATTCGGCATATACAAGATGTTATAATATACAGAGTGCTTCATATTTGGTGTATACCAATATACAGGGCTGTTATATTATAAACACACATGTGCCTATATTCGGTAACTAGCTGTGCCCCGCGGTTTTTCCCGCAGTACTCCGCTCCTGTTAGTCTTAGCGTGATGATATATAGCCAAATATATAATCAAATGGACTAGTAGTTCCTGACATTAGCGCCTTCAAACAAACAAACTTTTCAGCTATATATAATACTAGCTTTCTACCCGCGGCATCGCCCGCGCAGTCAAAGAAAAACCCGCATAGTTCCCGTTCCCGTGGGATTTCCGGGATAAAACCTATCCTATGTCCTTTCTCGGGTATCAAAATATGTCTATACCAAATTTCATGCAAATTGGTTCAGAAGTTAAGGCGTGATTGAGTAACAGACAGACAGAGTTACTTTCGCATTTATAATATTAGTATGGATTAGTATAGATTTGACGTACACAGGGTGCTTTATTTTAGGTGTATACCAATATACAGGGTGTTATATAAACACATTCGAAGACAATGTGCCAAGGTCGCACAATCACTAGCTCAGTTCCCACAGCGATTTGTCCAGCGCGTCTGCAACTGCGAGCGATGAACGCGTCTTGATACTTTACTTTTTATAGTGGGATTATTTGTGATGAAATATGTGGAATTGTGTAATTTTTTATTTGCTCTAAATTCTGTGTTTTTAATTAAAAATATGTGATCGTGCATAAAAATATTAGTGTCATATTATACACATTTCTTAGTTATGTAATTGCCAGTGCACTTAGATTAAAATAATTATATCCAAACTGTAAAAAATCTACAGGTATTCCACTTTATATATTTTTTTCTCATTAAAATATAAATAATTATAATTTTATAGTAGTTATGCCTTCGCTCAAATTAAGAATATTTTAGCAGATGTTACTTGATTATGTAGCCTATACTTATAGATTAATTCAATTCGTTCCTGAGATAAGCGCATTCTACCAAATAATACTAGCTTTATAAAATTTGTAAGTACGATATAATATGAGAATTTATGCGTAAGTTTTTCAAGTATCAAAACGGTTCACACACTCACAATATTGCTACGATTAAGTTACGTCAATGTGGCCGCAACAAGATTCTCAGATATACTTCATAATATTTATTAACCTTTCCCATCGCAGTACTTGTGCGAAATTAGGCCATTTTTATGTTTAAACGACTGTGGAGAAGAGGGTATTGATTGTGGAGTATCATTGTAAATGTCCTATCCTATCCTATCATATCCTACTAATCCTACTAATATTATAAATGCGAAAGTTTGTGAGGATGGATGTATGTGTATTTGTATGTATGTTTGTTACTCTTTCACGTAAATAATATTGAACCGATTATAATGAAATTTAGCACACATATAGAGGGTAACATGGATTAACATATACGATAGGTTTTATCCCGTAAATCCAACGGGAACGGGAAGTATGCGGGTTTTTCTTTGAAAACGCGGGCGAAGCCGCAGGCGGAAATCTAGTATGTATAAAGTAATAAAAATAGTATTGAAACTGTATTTTATGTATGTTATGGTATTTTGTAGAAATTATTGTAAAAGGACGTATGTATGTTGTAAAGGCTCTGAAATCTGAATCTATTTAAGATTTATTCTAATACAATATTTTTTAAAGATTTTCAATAAAATTTGTATTAATAGTTCCTATAAGACATGATGACCGCCTCCTTGGTACAGTGGTTGACGCGTGAGCGTAGTACCGAGGGGTCCAGGGTTCGATTCCCGGTGGAGACGAAGAAAAAAAAATGTCTCAGTCTGGTAGGACACGGAAGGCTGATCACCTACTTGTCCCTAAAAGAAAATCGATCAGTGAAACAGATGTATAATGCATCTGCCCCTTACCCCACTAGGGGACATGGGACTTCACTTTTTTATAAGACATGATAACCTTTAAGTCATATTTACATTATTATTTTTTTTAATTTGAAGGAATTATACACTTCATAAAATTAAGTAAGTAGGTACATAATCATAATTAAACTGCAAAAATAATTAATATTATATTGAATCTCGAAAAAAAACACAACACTTATTTTTGAAGCATTTTTAATAATAGTATTACAACAGATTACTAAATAGTAAATATGTAGTTACATCTACTATTAGATAGAAATTATATCTTATGCCATAATCCACCACGCTGGCCAAGTGCGTGTTGGCAGATGTCACATGTCGTTGAACTTTTGATTCTTTGACACGCCGCCGGTTTCGTCATAATATATGAAATGTGAATCTTCTAAAAGTAAAAATGTGAATAATTTACTGATTTTTTTAGTATTTTCGATCTTAAAACTTACCTATTAATAATAAAAAAAAATTATAAAAATATCTTCTTTCAATTAGAACACTAACAGTCCGAACAATAATACTAAAAAAAACTACTGCGCAATTTTCATGAAAATGCATAGCGATCGAAATTAAAATATAGGCTTATTTGTACATGAAATATTAAAAATATTGATAATAAAAGACAAAATTGTAACAGTTAAAATGAAAATATTATGCAAACTCTTTCATTTAAATTTTAGCATAAAACCTATTTAACTTTGACGGTCATCCTTATTACGAAAGGAAAGTTAAGACTACAATCTCCTTTTATAATAACCATTTTATATAATAGTAGTTGACCTTTTAGAATCATCGAAAAAATGTATCGTCCATAATATGTTGGAATATGGACGATATACTTACATATATTTTTTCGATGATTTAAATACGCAAAGGCTCACCCTATGCTCGCTGTTATAAAATTTCCAAACTACATAGGTAAAAATTATTAATAAATTGTGTTTAAAATTAATTAAAATGTGTTTTATTTGATATAATAAAGATCACTGATGAAATTATACACAGCAAAAAGTGTTACATATTTCTGTTTCTTTTCAACGCTAGAGAAAGAAAATAAAGAAAACATGTTTGCCTTTCTCTTTATTTACTTAATAGATTAATTGAAAATAAATAAAAGCTTGCAGGAATTACAACTGGTCAATTAAAAAAATTGAAACTCGAGTTATAGGGATCACCATGGTAAGGCTATAACTATTCCATTTACTATATTTCAAAACATGATGCATGTATGAAACTTGCAAAATTCGCCATATTGTTTTTTATTACATCACTTTCCCGCCAAAATGGATCATTGCCTCGCTTCTGTTTTTAATTGTTTTCAATCTAGTGTAAGCTTATATCATACTAGCTGTTCCCCGCGGTTTCACCCGCATTGCTCCGCTCCTGTTGGTTTTAGCGTGATGATAATATATAGCCTATAGCCTTCCTCGATAAATGGGCTATCTAACACCGTAAAATTTTTCAAATCGGACCAGCAGTTCCCGAGATTAGCGCGTTCAAACAAACAAACAAACTCTTCAGCTTTATAATATTAGTATAGATTAGTATAGATTTATATAGAACTAGCGGTCCGCCCCGGCTTCGCCCGTGGTACAGGTTTACGTTTTCTCTCCATAAGAACCATCCTCGTACTTCAAGGAATATAATAAAAAAAGAATTATCGAAATCGGTTCAGCCGTTCTCGAGTTATGCGCTTACCAACACATTTTGCGATTCATTTTTATATTATAGACTAGCTTACCGCCCGCAGCTTCGCCCGCTTTGACTTAAACCTAATAAATTATATACTAAAACCTTCCTTTTGAATCACTCTATCTATTAAAAAAAACCGCATCAAAATCCGTTGCGTAGTTTGAAAGATTTAAGCATACAAAGGGACATAGGGACAGAGAAAGTGACTTTGTTTTATACTACGTAGTGATAATGATATATGATCCATTGAAATGTTACATTTTTTAGCCCTAACCTTGCATTTTTTAGAGGACGCAATTTTGTTTTTTTGATGTGTAGGGGGGGTCAGTGTGAAGCTAAAACCAAGTTTGTGGGGTCGCCACCCTTGTCCCACGGCCGCCATCTTGAAAATAGCGGTTGAAATGGTTTTTACGATATATCTCTTAAACTATTTAACTGATAAAAAAATATCGTTAACATTATTTGTTGCAAATTAAATTCTCTACAACTTTGGTGTAGTAACTTTTAGTCGTAGAACTATAAATAAAAAAGTTATAAGCGAAAATGTTCAGAAATTAGAGCCATTTATATTTTTCAATAAAACTTTTTTTTATCATTTTACGAAGAAATGATATCAGACCATTTTTGTAGATTGTTTTTCGAGGAACAACTTTTATGTACAACATTTTTTCATAACGTCAATAACTAAGGTTTTACAGCGCTCTGAAGTGAGTACTATTTTTCAGTACTCTTAACTATACATATATTGGCTATTGGCTCTTTTCTCATACTCCAGAACAATAGAAGCACACTGCAGAACATTTCAGACCTGCTTTTCGACGTAAAAAAAAGTCGCGCTTCCAGACTCTACCTCCTGGGTGGTGGGGAAAAGATTCAATAATTAATTATTAGTGATATTGCAAAATTAATTATTAAAAATATTATAATAACAAAAAAAACCATTACTGATGACAAATTATTATTAGTACACACATAATATAAGTATACTGTATAGTTCAGAGTACTGAAAATTAGTACTCACTTCGGAGCGCTGTAAAACCTTAGCTATTTAATTAATGAAAAAATGTTGTATATAAAAGTTGTTCCTCGAAAAACAATCTACAAAAATGGTCAAATATCATTTCTACGTAAAATTATAAAAAAAAGTTTTATTGAGAAATATAAATATCTCTAATTTCTGAACATTTTCGCTTATAACTTTTTTATTTATAGTTCTACGACAAAAAGTTGCAGGATCAAAGTTGTAGAGTATTTAATTTGCAACAAATAATGTAAACAAATTTTTTTTATCAAATAAATAGTTTAAGAGATATATCGTAAAAACCATATCAACCGCTATTTTCAAGATGGCGGCCGTGGGACAAGGGTGGCGACCCCACAAACTTGGTGATAGCTTCACACTGACCACCCCTACACATCAAAAAAATAAAATTGCGTCCTCTAAAAAATGCAACCCCAAATGTAACTTTTCAATGGACCAATAGATATGTCAAGTATTTAGGATATCTGACTGTAATTTTCATCATCATACTTATTGCACGCCTCATAAGCGAAGCGTTGAGGTGGGTACTACTGTCACTTCGCGCAAAACATCTGATTTTTCAAACTGGTCCATTGAAAAGTTACATTTGGGGTTGCATTTTTTAGAGGACGCAATTTTATTTTTTTGATGTGTAGGGGTGGTCAGTGTGAAGCTATCACCAAGTTTGTGGGGTCGCCACCCTTGTCCCACGGCCGCCATCTTGAAAATAGCGGTTGATATGGTTTTTACGATATATCTCTTAAACTATTTATTTGATAAAAAAAATTTGTTTACATTATTTGTTGCAAATTAAATACTCTACAACTTTGATCCTGCAACTTTTTGTCGTAGAACTATAAATAAAAAAGTTATAAGCGAAAATGTTCAGAAATTAGAGATATTTATATTTCTCAATAAAACTTTTTTTTATAATTTTACGTAGAAATGATATTTGACCATTTTTGTAGATTGTTTTTCGAGGAACAACTTTTATATACAACATTTTTTCATTAATTAAATAGCTAAGGTTTTACAGCGCTCCGAAGTGAGTACTAATTTTCAGTACTCTGAACTATACAGTATACTTATATTATGTGTGTACTAATAATAATTTGTCATCAGTAATGGTTTTTTTTGTTATTATAATATTTTTAATAATTAATTTTGCAATATCACTAATAATTAATTATTGAATCTTTTCCCCACCACCCAGGAGGTAGAGTCTGGAAGCGCGACTTTTTTTTACGTCGAAAAGCAGGTCTGAAATGTTCTGCAGTGTGCTTCTATTGTTCTGGAGTATGAGAAAAGAGCCAATAGCCAATATATATGTATAGTTAAGAGTACTGAAAAATAGTACTCACTTCAGAGCGCTGTAAAACCTTAGTTATTGACGTTATGAAAAAATGTTGTACATAAAAGTTGTTCCTCGAAAAACAATCTACAAAAATGGTCTGATATCATTTCTTCGTAAAATGATAAAAAAAAGTTTTATTGAAAAATATAAATGGCTCTAATTTCTGAACATTTTCGCTTATAACTTTTTTATTTATAGTTCTACGACTAAAAGTTACTACACCAAAGTTGTAGAGAATTTAATTTGCAACAAATAATGTTAACGATATTTTTTTATCAGTTAAATAGTTTAAGAGATATATCGTAAAAACCATTTCAACCGCTATTTTCAAGATGGCGGCCGTGGGACAAGGGTGGCGACCCCACAAACTTGGTTTTAGCTTCACACTGACCCCCCCTACACATCAAAAAAACAAAATTGCGTCCTCTTAAAAACGCAAGGTTAGGGCTAAAAAATGTAACATTTCAATGGATCAAACTTAGAATGTCTTTATGTATCATACATTGCACTTGTAAGATAATACATACACACACATATTAAGAAAAAACACTATTTTTAACATTCATGATATTTTTGATGTCATTTTTGTTATTTAAACTAGTTAAAAAACAGTTTAAAAAAGTTCTGTCTTGGACGTCCGTGTGTCTGTATGTGCGGAGGATTTTCTTGTTAACACGATAGCGACCGAAATACTTTACTAATCGAGTCTTTTTTTTTCTCTTACGCTTGAGTATGCTCAGGAATAGAACCCTTTCATTTTTCAGGGTCTGATTCGATGTGGTTTAATTGTTATTAAATAAACAAAAAAAAATATCGACTGAGATTATGAAGCGTGCACTTTTGGATTTTCCAAACTTTTTTAATTTTGTAAGCGTTAAATCTCTTCTGTATCGATTTTCTATTGATTTTATAACAATGAATGTATCATGTCAATTGTCAATGCACTTTTCATACATCTAAATTCTAAATTATAGAGCTATTTTTCCGCCCACGGCTTTGTTTGTGTAGTCAAAAGAAATTCCCATGAGAATAAACTGATGTTTTACCGTGGTAGCCTATGCCACTCTCTAGCCTCCTAACTATCTGCAGATCTAAATATATAAAACACATACAAACAAACAATGTATAAAACACACTGATCTATCAACGCACAGCCCAAACTACAAAACCGAGAGAGCTGAAATTTGACATGCAGACACTATTTTCATAAATTCTTCCTCCAAGGGGATTAAATAGGAGATGAAAGTTTGAATCTTGAATATTTGTTTTGATCACGCAGACGAAGGTGCGGGCAACAGCTAGTCATTCCATAATATAGTTCCGATGCAATTGAAAAAAAATAAGGATTACTAAACTGATTATGGCCAAATGCTGTCTTTACTTTCTTATCAATCAAATCTATACTAATATTATAAAGCTGAAGAGTTTGTTTGTTTGTTTGAACGCGCTAATCTCAGGAAATATTGTTCCGATTTGAAAAATTCTTTCGGTGTTAGATAGCCCATTTATCGAGGAAGGCTATAGGCTATATATCATCACGCTAAGACCAACAGGAGCGGAGCAATGCGGGTGAAACCGCGGGGAACAGCAGCTAGTATCTAATAAACATCCGTGCGACTCGAGTACAAAAATAATAGTTTAAATTTCAAATAAATGTTATAAAAACAATATAATTAAGAACAATGCGAATTGACACACCCGAATTGCTAAAGGTCGTACAGTTACGAATTTTTGTAATAATTATTATGTTTATTTACAAATCGTCCAGATTCACAACGCGTTTGTCGTGAGAGAATTGATAGCGTAGTGTGGATACGACTAATATTATAAATGCGAAAGTGTGTGAATATGGATGTAGGTGTATGTGTATGTATGTTAGTTACTCTTTCACGCAAATACTACTGAACCGATTACAATGAAATTTGGTATGTAAACTCAAACTCAAATTCAAACATTTATTTATTCAATTAGACTTTTTATAAAAGCACTTTTGAATCGTCATAACATATTTTTAACATTTATTTGTAGGTAGCTGAATATCCAGAATAAGACATAAGCTACTTTTCATCCCGGAAATCCCACAGGAACGGGAATTATACGGGTTTTTCTTTGAAAACGCGCGCGAAGCCGCGGGCGGAAATCTAGTAGATTATAAAATTATTTCAATTCAAAATCATAAATAAGTTTATCATGATGTAGATATTTAGATTGTTTTGCGTTTATGTACTAACATATAATTAAAAAAAATACCTTTACTTATTTTTACAGCAATGTCTACATTTGTTTTGCACAATTTAGTTTTTGAAGTATTTTGTCCCAATATAATGTATGCAACATTACACAAAACTTATCTTCAAAAACTGGGATAATCCTAACTCTACATAGAGATCAAATTCCGTTCAGATGTTTAGAAGTAACAGTGGAATAAAGAAACACACATACATTTAAATTGCTGATATCAGTTTTATGTTATACTGTAAAAGAGAGTATTTTTAAAAGATTATCATGTTTATCATGTGTCACAAGTATCAAGTAAAATTTGAATTGTTTTTTTTTAGGGCCGATTTTTCAATGCTTGGATAAAACTTATCCGTCCAATAAAGTATTACACGATAGTATTAAAATGTCACGTAAACTGTCAAATACGGGCAATTAGAATACGTTTTTAAAATGGTAGTTTTATACATTATTCGACGAATAAGTTTTATCCAAGCATTGAAAAATCGGCTCTTATTGTAATATTTTTATTCATTGTATTAATACTATTTTCAACTATCTAGCTACTGCTGATAAAAATGACTCGAAACTGGAACTGTTTGAAGTCTTTTTGAAGAAGTTCCTCCAATACATTAAAATTTTTCAAAATGTAACAGAATATTAAACAAAAAACACTGCTTTTAGTACTGCCAACTTGAAATTATTATACCTAAATCCACTTTTTGTTGAATATTAAACCAAGATATTATATTATAATAAAAAAAAAATAAAGCCATGTCCACACGAATCGAGCAATGATTATAAAACATGTAAGTGTAGTACACAACAGTTCAGTTGTAGTTTAGTTGTACCGGAGTGTGGTGTGTACTGTGCATAACGTATGTATATCTTTTTATTGATTATAGATTAAAAAATAAAAAATATTTATTGTTATCGAAAAATAAGGAGTCCAAGTTGAAAAGCGTGTAAAAAATTTAATCGACTCATAGACTATTATAGATTAAAAATAAAAAAAAAATGTAGTCTGGTATCGAAAAATTTGGAGTTATAATTCTAAGAACGTAATCATTTATTTTAAAAACGTTATACATACACACTATGTATATTACATAAATATAAAAATTAAATAAAAACATGTATGTATAATCTGGTTTTGAAAATTTGGTTTTCTAATTTAAAAATCGTAGTTTATTTTTCGTGTTTGTAACATTTTTTTGTGATTAAATATTGAAATAATTAACGTATACTAAAAATATACTCGCATGGGGTAAAAAGAAGCCTTAAAATGATATTAATTACAGAAGCTGATTTGTGTGAAACTTAACCCATCAAATTTGATTAGATACTTAATTACAGTACTCCAAAAGTGATAATGCGCATAGAAATATTCGTCACTGTTCGGCAACTGTCATATTCCCGGAGCGTCCGAAGACGATATGTATATAGAGTGGTTAAATGCATTTTCTTCATGCATAATTTAGTAAAATTTGTTTAGTAAAATGTTTTGTGCTAAAAGAGATTAATATTGATTTGTAAGTAACGATTTTGTTTCGATAATTCCTTGTAAGTAAATAGCGAGGATGACCCCACGATTGCGAATATATCTTTGTTGGATTGATTTACTTGGAAAGTTTTGTAGTACTTTAAAAGTGTCTTACTGAAGCTGGTGTAATGATGAAAGAAAAGAAGGTTAAAATAACACAAGATTTATATTGTAAAAAATATGGTTTTAATTTTTAAAACACAGGTTTACGTTTAAATCGTAGAAATCTAATCATTAAAATCTCAGTTCAAAAGTATTTACAGTACTAATCATTCCACAATATCAACAATATCTATATATCAATATCTACAATTACAAAAAAACAATCAGAATCAGGGATTATCTTTATTTCTGACATTGTAGATACATCGGAACTTTCGTTATGCTCTTCTTCATTTTCACTTGCCATACTGCTATCACCTGTGTAAATAATCATTTCATCGATAAATTCACCTTTAAAAACAAAACCAAGAAGGGTATGTAATAGCAGCTCTATATAATTCTACACAGAGAGAACACGTGCAGTCTCCACCAATATATAAAGACGACTGACGGATTTTTGAGTTTTGTGACTGACAGGCTACCGCCCGAATTGTTTTCGATTGTGTATAACTGTGAATTGACTTTTATTTCTTTTGAACAAGGTGTAAAAATGTAAGTGCATTGTTTAGGGCTCTTACGATTCAATGATTCGGGTGTTTTTGGAAATACGACAATTAGCGAAGATTTGCATGCGCATTATTAATTTTGGAGTACTGTACTTATCCTTTAATCTGATTACTTAAATAGTGTTATAATAGCTTTCCGCCCGCGGCTTCGCCCGCTTTGTCTAAAACATAATAAATTATATACTAAAACCTTCCACTTGAATCACTCTATCTATTAAAAAAAACCGCATCAAAATCCGTTGCGTAGTTTTAAAGATTTAAGCATACAAAGGGACATAGGGACAGAGAAAGCGACTTTGTTTTATACTATGTAGTGATTACTTTGTTTTTTTAACTTAACTAAATAACTTATACTTTGAACTTAACTAAATCGGTGGTAAAAGTTAAAAATATGTAATGACGATTCAAAAGAGCTTCTAGAAGAAGTCTAATTGAATAAATAAATGTTTGAATATTATCGCCGGACTGTGAATATTGAATATTTTTTTTGCCTCTTTTTTATTTTTTATCACACTTTTATAAGGTTCACCTGTATTTTTGTATGTAATCGACTCCTGTAGAGTCAGATTTAATTCATACATTGCACATCTACGAAGTGACGGTGACAATACAATAATTTCATGAGTTTATCTTAATCGTTTTTTAGTTATTTTAACGATATTTAGTAAGAACTTAAAGTATTTATCCCATGCTTCAAGTTAGATCGAAGTTAATAGGTACCTTGTATTTTTTATTTATCTGATTCTTGAGTGTAAACTTTTAAATATTCAACTACTAGCTGTCCCAGCATACGTTGTAATGCTCTACTGCCCTTTTTTCATGTTTTCTTCCCATCAGTACCTTCTTTATGCCTTAACAAAAACGTTAAAAACTAGCCGAATTGGTAGAGCCGTTCTCGAGGTTTACGCTTAGCAACACATTTAGCGATTCATTATTATTATAAAGAAGCTGGAAGAACAATCAAGTTTCTTATTTTGACCTATTTTTTACTGTAAAGCTGTATCTTCATCTACATAATATAATTAGGACATTGTTTATATGCCAAGGTTATAAAAATAACAATTCTGACTGAAGTGTACAAAAAGTACTGTATTTATGAACGTAATATGTAAATCATGTTAATTATTTGATTAATTCGCTAAAATTTTGTTCTTTAATTACTCTGTTTTAGCTGTTATGATTTTTTTTCAGCGTGAGATGTGAGATTGTTTATACCATAATAACATCGAGAAAAGGCTATTTTTCTTCGTTTTTTTTACTTGTATAATTACTAGGTTAAATTTGAATAATTCAACTGACCGGTTGGCTTGGTTGGTAGAGGCTCTGCCTTCCAAGCCAGAGTATATGATTCGATTCCCACCCGGGGCAAATATTTGTGTGATGAACATAGATATTTGCTCTGTGTCTGGGTGTTAATTATCTATATACGTATGTATTTATAATTATATATGTATGATTATCAGCCATATGGTTTCCATAACACAAGCGAAAGCTTAGTATGGGATCAGATCGTGCCGTGTGTGAAAATTGTCCTGAAATATTTATTTATTTTATTTTTATTCAGTAGTTTATACGTCATGTGGAACATACAAACGGATAAAAATTCTAATTTATTTAAATTTTAGCTCTTGCTCTAATTAATAAACTCTGTATTAGTTTGTTTTATGTTCAATACTAGCTTACCGACCGCGGCTTCGCCCTCTTTGTCTAAAACCTAATAAATTATATACTAAAACTTTCCTCTTGAATCCCTCTATCTATTAAAAAAACGCATCAAAATCCGTTGCATAGTTTTAAATATTTAAGCATACATAGGTACATAGGGACAGAGAAAGCGACTTTGTATTATACTACGTTACGTGTTATGTTAGTGTTATGTTATGTTAGGTATATAAAAACAATACTAAACTAAAGACCAGTCTCCAAACGATTTTCTTTTTATTTTCAAACTAGCTGTGCCCCGCGGTTTCACCAGCGTTGATCCGCTCCTGTTGGTCTTAGCGTGATGATATAGCCTATAGCCTTCCTCGATAAATGGGCTATGTAACACCGAAATATTTTTTCCAAATCTGATCTGTTTGTTTGAACGCGCTAATCTCAGGAAGATTAGCGCGTTCAAACAAACAAACTCTTCAGCTTTATGATATTAGTATAGATTTATATTGAATGGTATAATTGACTAATATTTGTTCATGAATATAATTTTTATAGACATTACTTAATATCTTCTACTCTCTATATACATATATAAAATTCACAATATTCGTAACCATACACATCCGAAACAGCTTGACCGATTCTTATGAAATTTTGTGTGAATAATCATAATATTACACAGGAATTAGTCTATACCACCTCTTTAAGGTTTTTTACAGAGTCAAATAGTAATATTATAAAAGAAAGTCATAAAAATACTGTTTTAAACAAATTAATTAAAAAAATATATCCTCTGGTCCCTAGACAAGAAAATTTCATATTCTTTGCTACGTATGGACTAACATAAACTCAAACTCAAACTCAAACTCAAACATTTATTTATTCAATTAGACTACTTTAGTAGCACTTTCGAATCGTCATTACATTTAAAGTATTTTTAACATTTACCACCGATTCGGAAAGCAGTATCTATGGAGAAGAACCGGCAAGAAACTCCATAGTTGCTCTTTTAAAATCATTTCAATATTACATAATCTGTAACTTAAATCTAACTACATAATATTAAATCATAATATGCCAAAGAACTGTCCTGTGGTTCTTACGCGACAACCCTCCATGGATTTTCATCTTCCATATATTCCTTAATGCTATAATAGGCTCTCTGAACTAATATATTTTTTACATATGTTTTAAATTTAGCACTACCAAACTCTTTAATATTATGAGGAATTCTATTGTAAAAGCGTATACCTTGACCCATAAATGAATTTTTAACTTTAGCTAATCGGAAAAATGGCATTTCAATTCTATTTCTGTTCCTTGTGCCATAACAGTGTCTATCTCCTACTCTTGTGTGTAAGTCGGCGTTTTTGTGTACATGCAAAATATTATTAAATATATACTGTGATGGTACAGTAAGGATACCAGTATTCTTAAAGAGATCTCTTAGTGAGTCCCGAGCACGTAAATTATATATAGAACGAATGGCTCTTTTCTGTAAGATAAATATAGTTTCTATATCTGCTGCCCTGCCCCATAGTAGAATTCCATAGGACATAATACTATGAAAGTAGCTGAAATAAACCAATCTAGCTGTATCTTCATCGGTGAGATGCCTTACCTTTCGGACTGCATATGCTGCTGAACTGAGCTTACCTGCAGCGGTGTTGACATGGGCTCCCCACTGTAGTTTCTCGTCCAATGTTAACCCAAGAAATACAGTCGATTCTGCAGGTTGTAATACCTCCCCGTTCAAGGTAATATTTCTGCTCAACTTTTTAACGTTAGGTAGTAAAAATTCAACACAAGTTGTTTTTTTGGCATTTAATAATAAATTATTAGCAGTAAACCAGTCGGATATGTGTAAAAGAGTACTGTTCACTTCGTCAACATTTGGGTCATGCCTATCCACATTGAATATTAATGAGGTATCATCCGCAAACAGAACTATTTCACACCTATCCTGTAAATAATAAGGTAGATCATTGATATATACCAAGAACAAGAAGGGTCCTAAAATAGATCCTTGTGGAACACCAATGTTAATTGACGCACCACTAGAACGTTCTCCATTAACAACTACAGTTTGTATCCTATCATGCAGGTATGAGGCTATAAGGTTCTGAGCTTGTCCTTTAATCCCATAGTGATTAAGTTTACGCAATAAAGTACAATGTTCAACGCAGTCAAATGCCTTGGAGAGGTCACAAAATATCCCCAAAGCATTTTTTGAGTTTTCCCATGCCTTATATATATGTGTTAGTAGTGCAACTCCAGCATCTGTGGTTGAGCGCCCCTTTGTGAAACCAAACTGTTTGGTGTGCAGCAAATTATTAGAAGCAAAGTGACTAGTCAATTGGTTTAATATTAACTTTTCGAAAACTTTACTTAATGTTGGTAAAATCGAGATAGGTCTATAGTTGTTACAGTCTTCTTGATCGCCTTTCTTAAATAGAGGTATAACTTTACTAAGCTTTAGTAAATTAGGAAATGTACCATAGTCACAACACTTATTAAATATGAAAGCTAAATTGTTTGCAATATTTTCTATTATATTATTAACTAAATTTACGGACATTCCCCAAAGATCACAAGTATTTTTTAAATTAAGTGTCTTAAATGCTGTAACAATATCATTAGCAGTTACGTGACGCAATTCAAATAATGTACTGCACCCCGCAACATGGTCCCTCAAAAAGGTCTCTGCAAGTACTGAAGACGAATTTAAATTATTAGTAATGCTAGCAGGGACACTACTAAAGAAATCTTCAAAAGCAAGCGCAACATCAGCATTTTTGTCAATAACCATGCCATTATTTACAAGTTTTATGGTATTACTTGATTTGCTTTTACCCATTTCACCATTAATAATAGACCAAACTGTTTTAACTTTATTATCCGAGTCGCGTATTTTATCCCTGATATACAAACGCTTCGCAGTAAAACAAACAATTTTAAAAGTTTTTGAGTAATTTCTAACATAACTAAGAAAAGATGGATCTTTATTATATTGCTTCATACCATATAACTCATAAAGAACAATCCTACACCTATGTATGCTAGGTGTCGCCCATTTACTAAATGGTAAATCCTTGGTAATATTTAAAGATTTAACTTTAAATATTTTTTCAAATTCATTATGAACTAAATTAAAAAGATTTTTAAACATTTCACAAGGATTATTATGACAGGATTGATCATTCAGTACGGGCAGGTTTTTATTAATATTATCTCTAAATTTATTAATGCCTTTTTTAGTTATAGGCCTAACATTAATTCTTTTAAATTCAGGTAAGCAATCCCATTCAAAAACTACTTTCTGGCCACAGTGATCCGAAGTGAGTGTATTGAGAATATTTTTCTCTAAACAGATGCAGTCGCAGTAGGTATATATTATCAATACAGGTTGCAGAAGTAGGTGTAATTCGTGTGGGTTCATTAAAAAGTTTATACAGATTAAATGACTGAAACAAATTAACAATTCGTGTTGCCGTTTGTGTTTGTAAAAGTATATCAATATTAAAATCACCACATACTATAACTTTTTTTTTACTCCTACTTAAACGCTTTAATATTTCTTCCATGACTGTCTCAAACATATTAAAGTCACTGGAAGGGGGTCTATAAACGCAAACAATAATGTAACGCTCCAGTTCAACACAGGACAGTTCAATGGTCCGTTCTACAGAAAGACTAACAATGTCAGTTCGTTCTTTGCATTTTACACTATTATGTACAAAAATAAGAGAACCTCCATGAATAGCATATGTCCTGAAGTATATACTTTTTAATTTATAATTATCAATATTTATTAACAACTGACATTGTTTAAGCCAATGTTCTGTTACACAAAAAACCTTAATATTATTATGATTTAAAAACAATTCTATTTCTAATAATTTGCTAGCCTAGCCTTGAATGTTTTGATGTACAATAGAAAAAGTCTGCTTAGCTGTTGTCTTATATACTAGTTTAAATCTAGCTTAGGGCTAGATTTTCTATCAACACTAGGTTGGTGTATATAATTACTACTACATAAAATTATAGTAGATCCAGGGTCTGATACCGAACATGTACCAGACTGGTTAATATTATATGCTATTAACATAGCAAGTTCTCGCTTATATCTAGATGGCAGATACACTGTATTCTTTGTCAAAGTAAAAGATTTAATACACAAATTAATGTCAAAGTAAATAAATGCATCACGATGATGATTTGTTACATTATACAATTTTAAATTCATATTATGAATTAATCTATTTTGTTCTTGTGTCAAACCAGGTAGGTATGGCAATGTACACAACATAAATTTACATTTAGTCTTACTACTAATTTCCAACATTTTTTGAAATCCTACATCAATATCCTTATTTTTTACATTTAAACTATCTCCATAAAGTATAATTACAATATTATTCTTATTAAAGCTGAAATGATCAAGTGATTTGATTATATAATTAAATGAACTGTTAGGAGTGCAAATATTAGTGACTTTAAGCCCTAAATTGTTGAGCATAGCGCCAAAACCCTGACCAATATTATCTGACAACACAATAATTTCCTGCTCGGAAAGGTGTTTAGTTTTACTAGTTGAAATTGTTGTCACGGGTTTTACACTATGTATGTCTGTGCAGTCAAGCTTATGGGGCGACGTTTGCTCATTGTCACTTTTTGAACACTGACATACATATTTATTGGTCAGCGACTCAAAGCGATCCATATTTTCAGTACTCAACTTAATTAAGTCATCTGCCTGTTGTATATGCTCGTTTATTTGTATTTGAGCAGCAGAATATTTCTGGTTGACATCATTTAACATAAGACTTAAAGAGTCTATCTTCTCCACATAGACTTACCTAACCTATTTTTAAATTATTCCTAATTAAATGCAACACAAAAAGAAAGCCTAAATATATTTGACACAGTTACATAAAGATATTTGAATATACGTAACTAGGAAATATCGCTAGGAAGTGAAAATCACGCGAACACGAGAGAACCCGAGTGCAAAATGTAGTTATTAATTTAAATTATACGTAATTATTTTGTGATATGTGTATAATGTCGGATATAAATATGTCAAATACATTTTTGTAATAGTTCTGAATTGTTATAGTCTGTGAAAGTTTCGGTTCTTAACCCCGTAGAAGATTTTTAGGGCTGTCAATAATCTATACTAATATCATAACGCTGAAGAGTTTGTTTGTTTGAATGCGCTAATCTCAGGATCTACTGAATCGATTTGAAAAATTCTTTCGGTGTTGGATAGCCCATTTATCGAGGAAGGCTATAGGCTATATATCATGCTAAGACCAACAAGAGCGGAGCACTGCGGGAGAAACCGCGGGGCACAGCTAGTGAACAAATATAAAGACTCAATTATACTATTCAATATACATAAATATACATATTATAACCTTTAACCTCATTTTTGGAGTCAGTCAAAAATACAGGTACTGCGGTCTGTGGTCTAGCCAATTGTTAAACCCTACACTTGATCTGAAATAACTAGATTATGTTACATTTGACAATACTATTAATAAATTTAGGTCTGGTAATTTCGTAAGGTATTTCTATTACTGCAATCCAAATTAATAAATTTGTACAATTTATTTACAAAAATTGTCGAAAAATAATACAGACGTTTAAGATAATAATCTATTGCTGTGATTCGAATTCATTTTATTTATTTATTGTAGTTATTTGAAAGATTTACAGATGTTATTACATTAATGAAGTGAAACTTCTTTAGGCGCGTTGAGAGTAAAATGTCAATCTCACGTCATGGCGACGATTTTGGTATCTTCGAATCTTGAAATGAAATGGAAAGAAATAAAATGAAATGACAATTTATTTGTTTCCTGCCAAAGAAGTTTCACTTCTGACAACACAAATCATCAATTGATGGGCATGAAATTATTGTAAAAATCTATTTGTCTGAAACTAGCTTTCAGTCTGCAGGTTCTCTCTTCAATTAAATAATAATTATAGTATAATACTTTGGAAAATGGCGAAATTGGGCCTAACTGTTACAGAAATCATAATATATTTAAAATTCATTATGTTAATTTTAATAATTATTTGTAAAATATTGACTTCTGATTCTATGGGAAAACAAATCTTTAAAAAAAAAGATAATTCGTTCACTACCGGTCTTATCAAGCAGAGATGTCAGTGTTGTCAGGAGTAAAATATTCAAATATATAGATTAATACGAATGAATGTTTATTTTTCATTTTTAGTTTTATTGAATTCAAATGCTATAAAAATCAGAAGCAAAACTTAACTTTTTTTAACACACATCTTAATTTATTTAGGTCATTCTATAAAATAAAAAAACATATTTTACTTAATCAATAATAATTATAACATTTTTATTTAGGTAGCTGGCCATTAATAAATGTCAAATTATTAATCATAATTGTGTCAGTGATGAGTGATTTGTTATGTTTGTTGTTTGACTTTTGAGTTAAGTTTTAGTAACGCTAACGTTATATTCAAAATTGCCTAAATCGTCTATTTTTACTCTAAAGATATTATTTCAATTGATTAGTCTTATTATGAAAGCGAATCCTGATTCATCCATTTATAAAGATATAAGAAATGTACCTACCTTGTGATTGTTGATGTTTTGGTAAGTTAAAATGTGTGTTGAATAATATGTGTTTGGATCCAATATTTCTATTACCTGACTGTTCTACTGTTACACTTTTATTAGCTTGACAATGTAGATAGAAAATAAACTTACCTGGACCTAGAAAAAGGCAATGCTATTCATTTAATTCAAGCAAACTAACTTTTATTTTTGTTACTTTACACCCCAATATCTCTGCTATCCCATAGAACAGATCTATAATTATTATATTCATAGAATCTGTATATTTTTATCTATTTAATCCCCCATAAATCATCAGTGTAACGATCAGGCCCAGAGTCCTATGGGAGTTTGCCATTCTCCTTTCCATCCCTTATTTCACTCCTTTAGTTATTCAATATCGACCGAATTCATGAGCTAATCTATCTACCTATATGAAGAAATTCATTAAAATCGATTCAGTTATTGAGCTTTAAATTAAAACAACATACAACCACACAACATATAAATTTCATCCAAATATGTTCAGCAATTATTTAGGTATTGCGTGAAAGGGCAACAAACATACAAACTAACGACTACGATAGAATGCACGCGATGAAAATAGCAATTCTTTTATTAATTACTAGCTGTGCCCGCGACTTCGTCCGCGTGGAATAGTGACTGCATAGTAAACTACTTAACACACAATTATTGAGTAAACACGTACTACCATAAACAATTAAATAATAAGCACTTGCAGATTATTTTACAGTTAAGAAATAAAATAAATTAAATAAATAATAACACAAAAGAACTGTTAGTAAAATTTATTACTAAACTGAGCTAAATAACTTAGGTACAAAAGAGTTCAAAATTTCCAGGGTATGGCTATCCTCCCGCTCCCATATCCTTCTACTTTCACAGACTTTCAACTTTTCCCTTTCACCCCTAGCAAATGGCAGAACCGATTTTGATGTAAACCATGTCTAATTGTACCTATATGTACACGTCATATCCTTTGATGCTTCATTTGGATTATTTATTTCCACTATCACCCCTTAGGTGCACTATCACTACATAGTCTAAAACAAAGTCGCTTTCGCTGTCCCTATGTCCCTTTGTACGCTTAAATCTTTGAAACTACGCAACGGATTTTGATGCGGTTTTTTTTTAATAGATAGAGTGATTCAAGAGGAAGGTTTATATGTATAATAACATCTAATAAATAGTGGAGAAGTACTGTTATTTTTGAGGTTTCTAATGTGATGTCGTAAATAATTATTTACGACAACGGAAAAAATGTAATTACATTTTTTCCGCTTACATTGCAAACGCAGGGTGAACCCTACGAGTTTTATCAAAATAATGTACTAAGTATTGTACACATTGAAAAGGTCTACAGAAAAGTCCGTGATGGTATCTCTTATGGATAACCCACAATAACTTTTTTTTGTCATTTACTTTTTACGACAAATAATGGCTAATTTTCGAAGCGATATTAACCAATACAGCATTAATCCTTAACCAATTAAATACCTTGAATACATTGTTCATTTAATATAGATCTATGGCCCTTTACACCGTATGATTTAAGTGAATATTTTCGAAGATACAACAGATTTAAAAATTGCGGGACGTAGCGTTTGCGGTGGTACCGGCCGGCCGCCATTGCACCCGTGCGAAGCCGGGGCGGGTCGCTAGTATGTAATAAACGGATGAACCGATTTTGATAAAACCAGACTAATTGTAATTCACACGTCACACCCTTTCATTTGATATGCCGCTTGAGTGTATTATTTGACCACATTCGATTATTCATTCCCACTTTTACTGCTATAATCCAATAAATGGATAAACCGAATTGGATAAAAATATGACTAATTGTACTTTCACACGTTATGCACTTTCATTTGATATGTCACTTGGGTATATTTGACAACATTCGTTTTTTAAATTCCCACTTTTAACCCTATTGTGAGAAATTACACGCGAGGCCGGGTTAAATATTAGTTTGAATGTAATAAGAATGTACTGCGATTCTACTCAGCTACCTAATTGATGCAGATAGTTGATAAAAAATCGCAGCTAGCCAACGACTATTTACAAAGTGAGGGTAGTTGGGTCAAACGTCGTATAAACAACGTCCGAGCCCCTAGGCACGATTCGTACGAATGCGCCACGAGTCAAAGGAAAGCGGCTTTTTATAGTATTTGACAGCTAAGCATGTTCAGACATGAAATAAAGACAACTACATTGACAACAGCTATTCATCCACAAAAATTTTAAATCAAAAGTTATGTCTAACACGGCCATACTGACAATCGTACGTCCTCGTACGCCTTTTCTCGTACTACAATACTACGGTAGTTCATCTCGGGATTTCAAAAACACACTGCCTCGGCCACACTGATCTTACAGAAACCCAATCACTCCACATGACAGAGGCACTTCGTTAGCGTATCATGGGAACAACACCAACTCATTTGTGACATAGGCATCGAGGACGCTTATCACAAAGAGACACAACTACCCTGGACCGCAGCCCAGATAGCACACACAATTCCTTCGATGAACTACATTCCCGTTACAATAATCCACGTAACAAACTTTTACTTTACACAACGCACGAAAAAACACAAACGCCTGTATGCCGTTACAAAACTACGTAAACTTAAACACATTTAAAAAGTATGGGCTTGAATTCTATCCCACTTCTGATGTAAGAAATAACACGCGAGGCCGGGTTAAATATTAGTTTGAATGTAATAAGAATGTACTGCGATTCTACACAGCTACCTAATTGATGTAGGTAGTTGATAACAAATCGCAGCAAGTCAACCACTATTAGCACAGTGAGGGTAGTTGGGTCGAACGTCGTATAATCAACGTCCGAGCCCCTAGGCACGATTCGTACGAATGCACCACGAGTCAAAGGAAAGCGGCTTTTTATAGTATTCGACAGCTAAGCATGTTCAGATATGAAATAATGACAACTACATTGACAACTATTCATCCACAAAAATATTAAATCAAAAGTTACGTCTAACACTATATATAATAAATGGATGAACCGATTTTGATTAAATATGCCTGATTATACTTCACACGTCATGCCCTTTCATTTGATATGTCACTTATGTATATTTGACAAAATGCATTTTTTTATTCACACTTTTATACCTACCTATATCCAATAAATGGATGAACCAATTTTTATAAAATACACCTAATTGTACTTTACACGCCATGCCTTTCATTAGATATGTCACTTGGGTAAATTTGATAAAATTCATTTTTTAATTCTCATTTTTACCCCTATATCAAATAAATGGATGAACCGATTTTGATAAATTTGACTAATAATTGTTCTGACAGGTCGTGTACTTTCATTTGATTTGTCACTTGGGTATAAATTAGAACATTCGTTTTTTTCATTCCCACTTTTACCCCTATATATAATAAATGGATGAACCAATTTTGATAAAATATATCTAAGAACCAGCGTCGGAAAATATTCCCCCTAACAAATACCGCATCTAATTCTTATTACTCGTTAGCGGGCTACGGTGGCACAGACAGACACACAAACACACATAGCGGTCATAACACGTCCCCTCTTTTTGCGTCGGGGGTTAAAAATATAATACCTACGACATAATTTAAAGGAAATATTTTTATGTAGAAAATTTACCTAGAAGTAACTATAATGCAATTTGTGCAGGTTTTAGGCTGAGCAAAAATCTAAATAAAGGTCCTTTGAACTTCTCCCCCCCTACTGCACCCTCAGCTTACCCCGCCCCCCCTTGGGGACTTTCGATATGACAATCTGGACTTGTCAAGGAATAACTGTAGCGTATAACTTATGTAATAAATTTATTTATGTGTTATTATCGTACACTGTACAGTGTATCAATAGAATGCCTTAGCAAATGTTCGCCGTGATTACTTAAATGGTCATAACTTTTTTATTTATTAACCGATTAACATGAAATAAACACTAAATGTTAAATGAAGCTTACCACAATATATTTGTGAAAACCGCATCTAAATCGGATAAGCCGTTTCTGAGATTAGCGTGTTCAAACATACAGACAAACAGACAAACAGACAAACAGACAAAAATTTTTTCAACAACAGTTTTGGATTCGGGCACGATTCAATAATAACACCTGCTATTTTTTTTTACATATTTCAATTGTACAGACACTACTTTTCTACAATTTTATTATATGTATTGATGATGATGATTAATAGAAGCGTAGTTATATTTTTAATTATACAGGGTGTAATCGTTAAGTGTGCACAAGCGATTATTCCGAAACTATTGCAGATATCAAAAAACTTTAAACTGATATCGAAAGTACTTAACCTAATGAGTAAAATGGCCGTAATAAATTTTTAAAAATAAAACGAGAAATATCCAAAAATGTTACATTAAACGCTCCCATACATTTGATTTCCCATACATTTTGTATTCATAGCAGATTTTCGAAATGACGTCCTCATTGTACAATACCATGAGGAGCTCTATTTAAAGTTTCTAAATGAACTTCCCTTCAAATTTGCGAAGTAATTAAAGCAGAAAACCAAAAAAAGTAAGAGAAAGCTATAATCTTTCATATTAAATGTACATGGGATATTCATATCTCATACTAAATGTATGGGATGGTTTTAAGATAATTTCTTTGATATTTCCCGTTTTATTTTTAAAAATTTATTACGGCCATTTTACTCATTAGGTAAAGTACTTTCGATATCAGTTTAAAGTTTTTTGTTATCTGTAATAGTTACGGAAAAATCGCCTGTGCACACTTAACGATTACACCCTGTATAACGATGCCATTTAAGTCATTTTTCTTTATTATAAATAGGAAAGATAATACGTTCGTTTGTAACAATTTAACTACAGAACTACTAGACCTATTTAAACACGCTTTTATTCATCTGTATGTTTGTATGTAACCGACTCCGTGACTCGATTTTGACTTTAAACGGACAGATTTAATTCAAACTTTGTACCCTTATCAAGGATCGGTGACAATACAATAATTTCATTCCTCTTGAATCACTCTATCTATTAAAAAAACCGCATCAAAATCCGTGATGTAGTTTTAAAGATTTTTTTTTTTGTGTGGTGTCTCTCAATGTTAGCCAGAAGGGCTCCTACATTTTAACGCGGACGCGTGGGTGAACTGAAGGTTCACCCTGGTAGCGTAAAGATTTAAGCATACATAGGGACATAGGGTCAGAAAATTGTTTTATACTATGTAGTGATTACTTATAGTCCATTGAAAAGTTACATTTGGGGTTGCGTTTTTTAGAGGACGC
>CAJQZM010038489.1:0-20497 GCA_907164665.1 Colias nastes | reverse complement strand
GTTCAGAAATTAGAGATATTTATATTTTTCAATAAAACTTTTTTTTATCATTTTACGAAGAAATTATATCAGACCATTTTTGTAGATTATTTTTCGAGGAATAACTTTTATATACAACATTTTTACATTAAGTAAATAGCTAAGGTTTTACAGCGCTCCGAAGTGAGTACTATTTTTCAGTACTCTTAGCTATACAGTATACATATATTATGTGTGTACTAATAATAATTTGTCATCAGTAATTGTTTTTTTTTTGTTATTATAATTTTTTTAATAATTAATTTTGCAATATTATTTATACTTAATTAATTATTGACTCTTTTCCCCGCCACCCAGGAGGTAGAGTCTGGAAGCGCGTTTTTTTACGTCGAAAAGCAGGGCTGAAATGTTTTGCAGTGTGCTTCCATTGTTCTGGAGTCTGGGAAAAGAGCTAATGACCAATATACGTATAGTTAAGAGTAAAGAAAAATAGTACTCACTTCAGAGCACTGTAAAACCTTAGCTATTGTCGTAATTAAAAAATGTTGTATATAAAAGTTGTTCCTTAAAAAACAATCTACAAAAATGGTCTTATTTCATATTTTCGTAAAATGATAAAAAAAAGTTTTATGGAAAAATATAAATATCTCTTAAAAATATAAATATCTCTTAAGTCAAATGTCAAAGCTTAACTACGTGATACAGTGATAAAATTATAAATATTATTTACATACGATTTGCGAATAATTCCGTTTTAAAGTTGGTGAATCTTGAGTGGCACTTTGTGAATTTAATTAATTATTGTTATCTCCACTGAATCATTAATATTTATCAAGATATTGAGTGATTTCGAACTTGTTGAGAAAGACAAAGTTTATTATACCCGCAAATAGTAAGCTAATAAACCGATGTCAAGTTTTAAATACTCACTGTCATTTGATTTTGACAAAGTCAACGATACAGTCTACCAACATTACCAACTCGTCAACATCACAGATTAGTAAGAATAACGTTCCATTCAACGCATCATAAAAGCATTATATACCGCAGCGTTTCTTAATAATGAAGTGCAGGGCTTGCAACAGGATTATAAAACCAATTGATTCTAAAATTTGTTCTTTGTGTTCTGGGCAGTATCACTATCAGTGTCTGGGCATATCGAATGAAAATTTTAATAAGGAATCGAAACAAGCCAAAGCCAATTGGAAGTGTCCTGACTGTAAGAGTACTGATAAAAGGGGTGATAACACGAACACACCTATAAGAGCGCAAATTGTACCCAGCCCACCATTAACTTCAAGCAGTACATGTGACTTTGTATTAGAAGACCTCAAGTTATATTTTGAAGAAAAATTTAAAGAGTCAACCGCTACTATTCTTTCACAAGTCAAACTGCAGATTGCTGAACATAATAAAGCTATACATCAGGAGTTGGAGCAAGTAAAAACTAGTATCAACTACGTGACTGCGCAGTTTGATGATTTAAATAAAGAAGTGAAGGAAAAGGCTAAGATAATAGAAACTCTCACGCTGCATAACGAAGAGCTCCGTTCTCAAATCACTAATGTAAATATTCAGTTAAATAATATAGAGCAAAAATCACGGTCGTGTAACATTGAGATTCAGTGTGTACCTGAGAACAGAAGTGAAAATATTCTGACGACTATTAAACAGCTCGGAAGGGTTGTATCGAGAGAAATAGTCGACCACGAGATTGTTGACTTCCACAGAGTTCAAAAACTGAATCAACAAACTGACAGACCGCGATCAATAGTAGTGAAATTTATTAGTCCTCGCGTACGAGACGAACTACTGGCAGCTGTTCGAACATTTAATAGAACCAATTTTCAGGAGAAGCTGCACTCCGGACATCTAGGTATATCAGGCAATAAGCCAATTTTTGTCACCGAGCATCTGTCCCCTGCGAACAAGAAACTGCATGCATCTACGCGAATAGCTATTAAGCACAAACAATACGATTTTATATGGGTTAGGAACGGTAAAATATTCGTCCGTAAAAACGTAGCATCAAAACCTATATTAATAGATAGTGAGGAGGCGATTAAAAACCTGTAATAATTAGTTATAGGTATCCTAATTAACTTTTCCTAACTGTTATTTATTATTTTGTCGTTTTTTTATGTTTTTAAGTATATATTATCAAAATGTAAGAGGTTTGAGAACCAAAACTGAAAAATTTTTCTTAAATGTATTACAAAGTGATTATGACGTTATAGTGCTGACAGAAACCTGGCTTAATGAATCTGTTTATGATTATGAGATTCTGGATAATAGGTATAATGTTTATAGACGGGATCGTAAATCCGCACGATCATGCCTCAGCAAAAAAGACGGCGGAGGGGTTTGCATTGCTGTACATAAGCGTTTAAATGTTACAAGAAGGCGCTCGTGGGAATCCAATTGCGAAGATATATGGCTAACGATTGATATAGCTAGTGGGTCTAAGCATTATGACCTAAATATCTGTGCTGTATATATGCCTCCTCCAATAACTCTTGATTATGTAAAATTATTTGATAAAAATGTCACCAATGTAATTTGTAACAAGCTTAGAGGTAACAAGATTAAACGATCATCTACTTTATTATTGGGTGATTTTAATATGCCGAATATAATTTGGGAACACGACAAAAGCTCATCTTGCGTACCGTCAAGAGCGAATTGTAATAATGTGGAAAACATATTTTTGGATGATATTATCTTTAACAATTTAAGCCAATGCAATTTTATTAAAAACGATAGAGGAGGTATCCTGGACCTCGTTCTTACGGATACTCCTAAGCTAATACAGGTTAATTTATGTCAACAGCCATTAATAAATTTAGATTCATATCATCCAGCTCTTGAGATGGAATTGAGTATAGGAAAAAGTCAAATCTTTCTAAAACAGGTAAGAACTCCAATTCTAAATTTTAAAAAAGCTAATTATACCGATATGAATGAAAAGCTGTCGCGTTTACAATGGTCAAAAATTTGGGAAGATGAAAAGAGTCTCGATCAGATGGTTAACAGCTTTTATTCATCCATCGTTCCCATTATAGAGGCGAATACTCCCTTAAGTAAACCTAAAAGTGAAAACTATCCAATCTGGTTTAGTTCAGCTTTAATAAAATGTGCGAAAGAAAAGAATAAATACAATAAAAGGTATAAATTATACAAAAATCCGAGGGACAAAGAAACAGTTTATATTCTGAGAAAAAGATATGATAGCATGTTAAAAGAATGTTTAAAGAATTTTAAAGAAAATGCTGGGAATACACTGAAAACCAACCCCAAACATATATGGTCCTTTGTGAATAATTTAAAACGCAACAGTGGTTCTATTCCTAACCAGCTGATCTTAGGTACTAAAACGGCCTCCGGTGGAGAAGAAATATGCGAGTTATTTTCGGAATATTTTCAGTCGGTATATGAATTACTTCCATCTTCTATAATATCCCAACCACAAAATAGCCCACCATCTGTGTTACCTGATTGTTTGAACTCAATAAGTAATATTTGTTTAAGTGAATGTGAGGTACGTGCAGCTTTAAAAAAACTTGACCCAAATAAAGGATCCGGCTTGGACGATATACCGAACGTTTTTCTTAAAAACTGCGCGGATAGTTTGTCTGGGCCTTTGTGTGAATTATACAATAGATCTTTAAAAGATGGCATTTTCCCACTGCACTGGAAAAGGGCGCGGTTAACACCAATACATAAAAATGGTGATAGAAACGCTGTATCGAATTACCGACCTGTGTCTGTTCTTCCGGCACCTGGTAAAGTTTTAGAATCGCTGGTTCAACAGAAAATTTACTGGCATGTTAAACATAAACTGCACCCAGAACAACATGGTTTTTTACCAAAGAAATCTACCACCACAAATTTAGTCAGTTTCATTGAGGATGTTGCGGGCGCGATCGATGAAGGACAGGAAATCCACGCTATTTACACGGACTTTAGTAAGGCGTTCGATTTAATTGATCATATTTTATTATTAAGAAAGATTTATGAATTGGGTATTCATGGGTCCTTATACCGATGGTGCGAATCGTACTTAAGTAATCGGACTCAATTAGTCAAGATTCGTGGATATACATCACGAGCTAATGTAATCCCAACGGGCGTGCCTCAGGGATCCCACCTGGGTCCCCTTTTTTTCCTCTTATTTGTGAATGATCTGGCCAATGGTCTAAAGTGTAATTTTAAGATGTATGCGGATGATTTGAAGTTGTATATGCGAGTCAAATGCGAGGACGATAGGAATATGCTGCAAAAAGAATTATATTACGTTGAAGATTGGTGTCTCAGGAACAGAATGCTATTAAATGAAAATAAATGTTATTGCATGAACTTCACAAAAAAGAAGAACACGTTGCCTCTTTCATATACTTTAAAAAGTAGCAATCTTAAAGAAGTAAGCAGTATTAGAGACTTAGGAGTCATAGTAGACAGTTCACTAAATTTCAAAGATCACATGGATCACATAATAAGTAAATCGTCCAGTCTTTCCGGATTCATTTCTAGGCAATTAAAATACTTTAAGGACCCTGGCGTTGTGATTCCTATTTACAATTGCATTGTAAAAAGCGTCTTGGAATATAACAGTTGTGTTTGGTCTCCCAGCTATGCTGTGCATTCCAGTAGATTGGAGAGAATTCAGAAAAGATTTGTGTATCAACTGTCCTACATTAATAATCAATGCAAAACATTGGTATCATACGAAAAAAGATTGAGTTTTTACAAAATGAGGCCTCTAAGTGTACGCCGTAAGTGTTTGGACATACTGTTTCTGTACAAACTGATACATGGTCTTGTGGATTGCCCTGAACTCCTTTCGCGCATTAAAATAGAAGTTCCACGTCCTGCTAGCCGTTTGGAAAATAGGAAGTGCTTTAAATTACCCTATTGTCGTACTAACGTAGGTCAAAACTCTCCTTTATACAGGTGCTGTTCGTACTATAATGGTGTTAGGTATAATTTCGATATTTTCTCGAGTTCTCTATCCTCAGCCAGAAGTAAAATTTACTCTGCGTTGTGTAAAAATAATGGTAGTGTTACTTGAATTACTATAGAAGTTAAGTTTAAAATTTAAAGTGTAGCGTGTACATTGTCAGTCAGTTTATGTAGTTTCACTAAGCACGATGTGCTCACTACTTTAGGAATTGCACCGCAAATGTTTGTGTTGGTTAATAGTTTTTAAGGCTGCGTATGTGTCAATTTCAATTTGTGAACCAAATAAAAAAAAAAAAAAAAAAAAAAAATCTCTAATTTCTGAACATTTTCGCTTATAACTTTTTTATTTCTAGTTCTACGACAAAAAGTTACTGGACCAAAGTTGTAGAAAATTTAATTTGCAACAAATATTGTTAAAATTTTTTTTTTTATCAGATAAATAGTTTAAGAGTTATATCGTAAAAACCATTTCAGCCGCTATTTTCAAGATGGCGGCCGTGGGACAAGGGTGGCGACCCCACAAACTTGGTTTTAGCTTCACACTGACCCCCCCTACACATCACAAAAATAAAATTGCGTCCTCTAAAAAACGCAAGGTCAGGCCTAAAAAATGTAACATTTCAATAGCTGGGTCCACACCGGACGATCCACCGCGATCCGATCGCGCGCGGCAGGCGCGCGATCCAAAGATGCGGGCGGTGTGGACGTGCCGCGCGCGATCCATGCACACGTTTTGGAGCGCGCGCTCCCTACCTCGTGCGATCCGTTAGTGGTCGGTTTTTGTACCCGCTTCAAAGGTGCCTCAGCTGCGTGATGCGCGCGGTGTGGACGGTTGTGTTGGATCGCGCGATCCACCTCACCATGGACATCTCAGAAAGTCGAATATCTCAAATTGATTAGCATTCATTCTTGCAAAATTGTGTTCAACTTCATCTGAAACTAACTCTGCGTATAGCTGAGTCCCAGATTCCAATAGATTTTTGTAAAATTGTTTCACCCAAAACCGTCGATTTCTTTTTCTTGATTTTTTGCGCAAACATTTAAGTATGATAAAAGTTACTGCTGCAACGGCAAGACGCCGCCGTTGTACGTGTGACTCCATATCGTACAAGAGTTAGACTGGCTGAATCACGGATCGCATTAGGATCGCTTGGAGCGCATATTTGGGATCGCAAGTTTCTAAAGTGGATCGGCCTAACACAATCCACGATCCATGCTCCGCGATCCTGGATCTCGGATCGCGGGATCGCTGGATCGTCCGGTGTGGACCCAGCTATTGGAGTATTATTAAAAAAAAGCTACATAGTAACCGCGTATTTTTACGTATAAAACAGGCGGGAAACAAAATGTCATTTAAAGTCACAGATTATAACGTGAAGTAATCCCAAGCATTATTGATTGCCACAAACAAAAAGACATTACCGTGGAAATAATAGAAACTGCATTTGCTAATAATTTCCTGTTCGTGAGAAGTTAAGATACGTTTGACAATATGGTAGATTTTTTGAAGTGAAACTTCTTTCGGCGCATTGAGAGTAAAATTTCAAGGTCGCGTCTTGGCAATACCGTCACGTCATGGAAGACGACCATTTTGGTATCTTTGAATCTTGCCAAAGAAGTTTCACTTCTGACATGTGTGCACACACGCTCTTATAAAAATCAATAAATTATCACATCAATTTTTGAATATTTGTCACTCTATCACGCAATAACAGCTGTAAAGATTTTTTACCCTTTTACACAAAAAGTTAATAAATCTACTTATATATGAAATTGGACAGAGCAATAATTATTATAGTAAGGACTAGCATCTGAGTATCTAATAATTATTATTTATCATAGTCAGGAGGCGTATTATGACCTCTTATTTCCAGACAGATTACGCCGTGAATTGAACTGACTGGCAAATTCATATTATGATCTCAATAACCAGCCATGCTTAATTATGGTGTTATATGAATTTGCCAGTCAGTTCAATTCACGGCGTAAATTGACTGGGATAGAGATCATAATGCGGCCCCTGGACTAGCATCTTTATGTTTATTGTAATTACGGAACATAATATTTTTTAATATGTCATAAAATGTGTTATTATTCAAAAACATAATACATGGGAAAAACTCTTGAGGAAAAATTATTATTTTTTCCTCAAAACATTTCAACAACAATTTTAACAATGGAAATAGGTTTATTTGAAAAACCATTTTCTTATTATGAGAAATTAAAATCTAGAAGGTAATTATAATTACCTTTATTAGATAACAGTAATTTCAACATAATTGACTTTAATTAAAAATATGTCATGAGAATCAAATAATTAATAGCCTTGACTTGTAGAATAATTTCTGCGGTTATAAATTAATATTTTTAGTAATTTATTGTGTTTGTTTTTACGCGAGTATTATGCACTAGCTGTGCCTCGCGGTTTTACCCGCGTTGCTCCGCTTCTATTGGTCTTAGTGTGATGATAGCCTATAGCCTTCCTTGATAAATGGGCTATCTAACACCGAAAGAATTTTTCAAATCGGACCAGTAGTTCCTGAGATTAGCGCGTTCAAACAAACAGTAGCTTTATAATATTAGTATAGGTAACTATTAATATTATAAAGCTGAACTGAACTCAAACCTAATAAATTATGTACTAAAACCTACCTCTTGAATCACTCTATCTATTAAAAACCTTATCAAAATCCGTTGCGAAGTTTTAAAGATTTAAGCATACAAAGGGACATAGGGACAGAGAAAACGACTTTGTTTTATACTATGTAGTGATCTACAACTTTTTACTTTTAATATATGTATTTATATTTTTTTTTACATAAAAATAAAATCCTTGACACCCATGCCTTGCTACAGTTTGCAATATTAACAACCGGGTCAGAGATATTATCTAAATTCACACGGACACGGCTATCACTGTGTAAAGATCTGATGTGGTCAAGCGTGTGCCTGATAGTGGGGTTCCGTAGCTTTAAGTACATATTAAATGAAATTTTTGCGAAAAAAATGGATAATTGTTTTAGTTTTACATTATTTTGTATGTTTATTGCTAAAAGTGAATAAATAATTACCTATCTGTGTTCTACCGCCTCCTTGGTACAGTGGTTGACGCGTGAGCGTAGCACCGAGGGGTCCTGGATTCGATTCCCGGTGGAGACGAAGAAAAAAAAATGTCTCGGTCTGGCAGGACACAGAAGGCTGATCACCTACTTGTCCCTGAAGAAAATCGATCAGTGAAACAGATGTATAATCAATAATGCATCTGCCCCTTACCCCACTAGGGGACATGGGACTTCACTTTTTTTATCTATGTTCTAAAGATACTCGAGTACGGTTTTATTGTTTGTTGATGTTAAATGTTTGCAATCTAAATAGTTCATAATTAAAATTATTAAACTGAAGAGCTTGTTTGTTTGAACGCGCTCATCTCAGGAACTACTGGTCCGATATGAAAAATTATTTCGGTGTTAGATAGCCCATTTATCGAGGAAGGGTATATTATATCATCACGCTAAGACCAACAGGAGCGGAGCAATGCGGGTAAAACCAGCACACAGCTAGTTTATATAAGTCAGAAAAACTCAACATAGAGACGGTACGTTACATTATTAGAAATGACACAAAAATCACCTTTTAGTCACTTGAGAAGTTATATTTAAAACATTTTTAAATATGGCTAGAACTATAAAAGCAATTAGGATGAAATTCAGACAAATTAGCCTAGATTCAAAACTATTGTTTCAGAATGTAGAGCAACAAATAGGCTCTTTATACGACTAATTTATAATTCAAATTCAAATTATATTTATTTGCAAGAATGTAACTTTACAAATTATAAATGTTTTAATTACAATATTATGTGGCTAATACATTCTACCCATCGATTGGGTGTGCAAATATTAAAAAAGAAAGTTGATTAATCTAATAATTTAAATGTACACACAATTCAATTTTCACAATTACAGGAACAATTTACACGATTATATCACACATAATTCAGTTTACACTACTTCAAAGTCATAAATTCTTCAATGTCATAAAATTGTTTCACGATTAACCTACCTACCACATTAAATTGAAGATAGTGTATGTGCAGTTTCGAATCTAGTTATAAATAGGGGTCTTTATCATAATGCATATATGTACCTATTTTTAATTTTCAAACTTCATTTAAATTCTTTCGGTGTTAGATAGCCCATTTATAGAGGAAGGATATAGGCTATAATATATTATATCATCACGCTAAGACCAACAGGAGCGCGCGGAGCCACGCGGGTGAAACCGCGGAGCGCAGCTAGTAATTTATATTTGACTAGTTGATTATTGCGGTTCCGCGCAGAATAGTTTTTGTGTTTTACTTTTTAAAAATAAATACCTAGTTATTAATTTTTAAAAACTGAAACTAGCAAAAGTTGAGAATAATCCAACACATCGAAAATCATTAAAATATTTTATTTAAACACATTATTAATAATTATTGATTGTACATTATTAACGAATACATAACAAGACTATTATGCCAAATCGACCTTATAACAAAACAGCATCATCTTCCAGACAAGCGTTTTTTCACATTCTTTTTAAACATGTCATTACCATGTTAAGCTTCGCGGTCATGACCAAAAAATGCACCAAATTTTGACCCTGACACATATCCATTTCCGCTAGGCTAGCCAAACAATTCTACATGTTTTTATATAAAACCTATATGGTCCCACAACTTTGCATAACGTCACAAAACCATTGCCCATTGCGTTACAATTGTTTTAAACAATACACTGTCACATAATTAAAAATTGACTTTTAATTAGCCTTTTTATTATATTCTCATGGGCAATAATTCGTGTAATGGGCAGAGACATGGAATATGTATTGTGTATGTAGTTTTAATATGGATTAACCTTCGTTATGCAATTTTTATAGAAATTTCGTTTTGAGAGAAGTTTGAATATTATGATCATATTTAATTCAATTGAACTAATTATTAATTTATATACGGGTATATAATTTGTTTATATTGTACCTATATATTTATTTATACATATTCAATGGTAAAACAATACATTGAAATAAAAATAAGGCTGCTTCTGCTATGTATATGCTCGCTAAGACGATAAAAAAATATCGTAAACTTAATTTGGATACATACTAAATTAAAATAAAACACATTAAACGATTATATATTTTATTGGACATTAAAAAAATAATTTTTATTTGTTTCAGATTCTTAAAAACACCGAAAAATGAAGCCATCACGATTTTGCAGTTTACAAGTCGGATCTGTAGGTGTCCTAGCGCTATTTCTATACCTGATTGATTATTCTATAGCTGTAAGTATTATTTTCTTACTAAATTTGAGTGTATAAAATAGTAGAAATAATAAAAACATTTCATTAAAATCAACCTACTTTAAATTTCTTTACAGAACGAGTTACAATTCACATAACTAAAATTTGCAATATTATAATTGTGAAACTTACTTAGAATTGAAAAGTTAATATTTTTAAATTAGACAAATCAATTATGTAAACAAAACTATTATAATCCTTCCTTATATTATAAATGCGAAAGTACAGACAGACAAATTTAAAAAAAAGCCTATAAAAATACTATTTGAGTTTCGTTTCATAATATGTATATTTGCAATACTTTCCTAAGACTCGAGACTGCCTGCTTTTAACAATAGTTAAAACATCAGATCATACAAATAGCTGGTGAAACAAATGCAACACTAGGGGACACGGATAAACAGACATACAGACTACAGTCACACAAAAATTACACGTGCCTAGATTAATAGCTTTCGTCAGGGAATAATCGTAAATCTTCATTAAGAATTAATAAGGGTTATTATTCTATTAAGTAATTAATTTAATTGGATCCTATGTAAACATAATTACGATTTTCTAATTAAATCTTCTGCTGGTAGAGAACAATAAAATTTTTCATATACATTGTAATTATAAATAATCTACATATTTACATAAAATACATACTTACTTAATTTCTAACTAACATAATATCAATTTAAGCCTAAATGACTTGGATTACAAACTTAACTAAGTTATATTAAGAAATAAATCTACAGGGTGTCCCACCGTCGCGTCGGTATACTATGCTCAAAGGAGATTATAGTTTTGCATACGCTGAGTACGTAAAAAAATACTTATAAAATTCCAGACGCATTTTTTTTAAATAGACGAATTCTTAAAACTCTTTGTGTACACCCCTAACAAGCAACCCGCCCAAATTTGCCACCCGCACGTGAGCTATCATTTCAGATTATGTTTTCATAGACAAAATGCTCACATTAGCGAAGCGGTATATGCCGGCTGCGCGAAGCTCTCTAGCTTGAAAAGAAAACATGGATTTTAAGGAAAAATTTCGCAAAAAATTTTTACGTAATTTTGTTGTTTAAGTATTTTTTTACGTGAGTAGTGTATGCAATACTACAAGTCCCTTCGCGCTTATTATACCGATAGTGGGACACCCTGTATAATAGTAGTAAACTTAACCATTTTTATGGCAAATTAATAAACACTGTATTAATTTTTCAAACAACAAACTCAAACTAGAAAGCATTTTTGATGAAAACTTTTACAAGCATTTATTAATAGGTAGTCATTAAACTAATAAAAAATTCTAATTCTCACATAGAATTCCATACTTTTAATTACCTATAATCTATTACAGTACTTACATAGTATAGATATAGAACAAAGTCGCTTTCTCTGTCCCTATGCATGCTTAAATCTTTAAAACTACGGATTTTGATGCGTTTTTTAATAGATAGAGTAATCTCGAGGAAATTTAAAGCTATTAAAAAACTTAACATGTTTATCTAATAATCTACTTAAAATATTCATTTTCCAGTCCTTAGACGGCTACATCCCAGGCGAAGACTATCCAGCATATGAGGAGGTGCCTAACGGCTTGTCGTTCACCTGCGATGACAAGATTCCTGGATATTATGCTGACCCGGAGACACAGTGCCAAGTAAAACATAAATAAATATTTACATTATTTGTCTCTTCTTCTCTAAGATATATCTTGTTAACATAAGTATTAAAAATATCTGTTTTTTTACTTTGAGATGTTATAATGTACGAAGAAGGTTATATGAAGATCTAAACGACTATATAATATTATGAGCCTTTAAGCTTGATTTAATGTTTGTTTGTTTGTTATGATGAACCTAACTACAGGATAGATATTCAAAATTACATAACAAAGATCAATCTTTATGAGAAACATAGCCTATTTTCATCCCGTGTCAACTCTAGCGAAGCGAAGCCGGAGCAAACAGTACCTAAATCTATAACTTTTTATAAAGGATTTTCTATATTTATTTTATTTTATATAATACATCCTACTTATAAATTACAAACTTGAAAGTACAATTATGTCTGAATGTCTGTTACTCTTTCATGCAAAACAGATCGGATCTTTATGACATTTTGTTCAGAGATAGTCTGTATTACAAGATAGGCTATTTTATCCAAGTACGGGTAAAGCCGCGCGGTGTAACTAGTATATTATATTCACAGGTATGGCATTGGTGCGTACCAACGATCGGTGGTAACATACAATACTCGTTCCTATGTAACGCTGGCACTGTGTTCAACCAGAGGACGAGGGTCTGCGATTGGTTCTTTAATGTAAGTTTTTTATTAATTACTAGTATAATAGAAGTCTATTTCTGTCGATAAGACGGGTTTTTCCTCTATTTGCAACATTTTTAATGGATTTAAGGGTTTTCTACGGTTCTTAAATTAACTTGTTAGGTACGTATTCTAAATCTACATAGTACTTGTACAGAAAGGGAAACAAAAATTGTAAATATTATAATCCGAAAAAATTTGAAAATTCTGCAATACTCTCCTTTATGTTACTAGTTTTAAAATCAATTAAATTACATATTATTTTCCAGGTGGATTGTCCCAGCGCGCCCGCTTTCTATGGAATTAACGAGGACCTGTACAAAGACGAGGCTGGAAACTTGATCGCTGGCAAAAAGTAGTATTAGTTTATAATGTTTAGTATTATGTTAAGTTTCATAGTTACCACGATTTGCTCATCCAAGTTCAAAAATAACACGCCTGACATAAATTATTAGCAATCACGCCGATCGTAATGATTGAGTTTATTTTCTGTCAGGCGCTACTAATTTAACATATCAACCCAATTACACTATTATTTACACAATTATTTATATATCACCCATATATTTATATAAGTATATTATTTACTAACAATTTATATATTTCAGGACATAAAAAACTGACAATACATTCGACAAAAGACGACTATTAGCACGACTTAGGCATAACGTTCAACAGAATAACACATTGACAACGTGAAAAACAAGTGACGACTAATTTATTAACCTGAATGTATTGGTACAATGATTATCACATACTGGCAAAGTTATTATGGCGAGGGACTATTTCAACAATCCTTTTCGACAAATTGAAATAATTTGACAAAATTAATTATTAATGACATAATTTTTGGGTTATATATTTGACTCGCTAAAATAGCTTTGTCGAATTATTATTGAAGTCATTTCTCAATTGTCAAAGAAAGTAAAGACAGTTAATCTTTCTTTCGTTTAAATAACATGAGAAAGCATTTTACTTTGAGTAGATTTGAATGTTAATTATAGAAATAGATCGATAAATGTATATTCTGTAAATAACGATTTGAACGGATGTCTGTTTGTTTGTGTCAAAAACTACTGAACTGATTGTTGTGATGTTTTAATAACACCATGAAAATCATAGCTAATTTATATCAATCTCAGTACTGCTATGTAGCTCTTAAAATAAAATCAAACCACGTTAAAAACATATGTGGCACAGACATTGGTATTAAAATTGTTTACTAATATGACTAACACACTATACTGTAAACTCTTATCACATACCTACTATAATCACAAATTCATTACTAACACAAAATATTGTTAAATGAATACAAATCTAAATATATGTATAAAGAATAAAGTCTGACTAACTGACGGATGGAAAATGAAATTAAGCACTTTGCTTCATTTTAGTCTCGATGAGTAAAAAGGGGAAGGTTAATTTGGAGCTAAAAACGAATGAAGCCGCAGGCAAAAAGCTAATTGTATTATAAATCACGTCAATACAAATATTATATTTCTTTGTGTGTATGTTCTGTGTGTGTTTTAATTGAGAAAATATATAAGATAATGTGAAATGAGATTTTGGTATATCGATAGCTTTATATTGTTAAAATTTTTCATAAAATATTGTATAGAAGTATGTCTTGAAATATTTTTAAGTACATAATATTTTTAAATACATATTGTATTTTTTTAGAATTTCGTAAAATCATGTTAATATTGTACAGTTTTTTACCCAGTTATTATATTTATATACTCTTATCTGTATAGTATATTTTCCTTATTATATATTTGTAAATTTTATCTGTACTGTTAAAGAAATTGTGTTATAGATTGAAACCAAAAGTTACCGGTTACCAAAATGAATTACTTTTTACTTTTATAAAATAAACATTAAATGAATATATTGTTTTATTTTTTATTAATGAATCAATATCCCTACCTTCCTTACAAATCCATTGAATTATACTTTCTATCAAATATAAGATTAAATACTATGTCTATACACTACTATTAGGCCGGTTGGCTTGGTTGATAGTGACCCTGCCTTCCAAGCCACTGGTCGTGGGTTCGATTCCCACCCGGGGCAAATATTAGTGTGATGAACATAGATGATTGCTCTGTGTCTATGTGTTAATTATCTATAATATAAGTATTTATTTAAAATTATATATGTATGTTTATCAGCCATCTAGTTTCCATAACACAAGAGAAAGCTTAGTATGGGATCAGATCGTGCCGTGTGTGAAAATTTCCCGAAATATTTATTTACTATTACAAAGCTCTATATTATCCCTTCCATGTAAGGATAGCTGGCTAGGCATATTATTAACCCGCCTTATCCCGGAGATTTGCAGGAACAGCGGTTATATCAAATCAAAATATCATTTATTGCAACCATTTTTTAACATAGGGCAAAATACAATATAAATCATGAAATAAAAGAATTAAGAGATAAATTGAAAAGACAAAAAATTTAAAGCTTAATAACACTTTATTTTGATTTTATTTAAAAGTACATTTACAATAGCCAGTGTGTGAATTTTGTTGCTTTGTTTAACGTTATCTTTCGCACTACTCTCTCAGAGATTCTAATAACTTATTTTCTTGCAGACCAACTGCAAACTTTTGTAATTCACTCAAAAGATTCGATTATTAATACCGTACCATACTAAACCCAAAAAAATGATATATAAATTTATGAAAAAGATAGAAAAAGAAAGCAAAAACAATTAATTATCGAAAAATTCATTTTCCACAATTATTTATTTATAGGTCTATCGATAGGTGAAATAATAATGATTAGAGGAAATTTCTCCAACAAACTAGATAAATAAATGAATTTCCCTTCAGGTAGCTTTACAAAATTCCATTCTATAAAGCGTAGGCCGCAACGACCAATCCATCTTTTAGTTTTGCCTTATAGCCTGGCCTCCACGGTCGCCCGAACTAAACCCCTCTGATTTTTTTCTATGGGGATACTACAAAGACCTCGTCTACTCGAGAAAACGTCGCAATTTGGACGAATTACCTATCCCGGAAATTGAGAGTAACAGAAGAAACCATAAAAAATAATAGAAGGGCATTCAGATGTTTAAAAGACAACTGTTTCCGGCGATATTGTATTACTTGTATTGAGCAAAAGGACATTTTGAAAATTTATTGTAATTAAACACCTTGTAATTGATTTTATTTTTTTGTTAACATTAATCATCTGGCACATTATAATTTTGCACTTACCACATTTAGATTAATGTCATTTATTTTTCTAATGACCCTTGGAGTTGTGAACATACTGGGTAATTTTATCTTTCTTGGCATTTAATTTTTTTTATCCCTTTCAAAGATCTAACGATATTAAATATTACCATACTAAATTGGCCTATCTAGCTTAGTACACAAAAAAAAACACCATCACCAGTCCTTAGTCCAAAAGTCATGGGGGTGATTGGGGTGATTGGGATATCCCTCTGAGTCCTCTACGTCCCAGCTTCAGTATATCACTAATTCTTGGGACACCCTGTATAATAAATTATGACATAAAATGTTAAAATAATATTAAAATGAAAGTTATATGCTCCTAGCAGTTTCAGATAAGCAATTCATTCTATCGTAAAATGCAATATTTTGCTAGGAGTTAACTTTTTGATGATTGGAATAGCAGATATTATAGTGTATGTTATAGGGCAGGTATGCACTTCCATAATAAACAAGATTGGAAGTCAATTTTGTATTGTGTATAAAAAAAAAAAAACCTGCCTGCCTTACATCTTTCAGTTTTCATTTAATAAGTGCGTTTATCACAGTTCGTGTTACACCTGAAACGGAAAAAATACATAAAACTGCCTACTTCCAATCCATTTAATTTCTCTATACAAATGCAGACAGAATAAAAACTAGTACACTATTTAACATTCATAGCAATATTTCAAGCCCCGCTTTGGTAGCCCGACTGGGCACTGACTGCACACCACAGTCAGTAATAAACTACGACCGCGAAGCAAGCACGTCAACTCGTGCATTGAACCAAATTAAAAAACTAAAAAAAAAGAATAATCAATTCCCGCCAAGACTGTGAAATAGTACAGATAACAAATCGCGTGTGGTACGTTCAGTGTTCTGTCAATTTGACAGCTGTTTTTTTTTGGTATTTTTTTTAATTCGTAACGAGGAGGCAATGGTCACAATTTTTTGTTGCGTAACGGTGTTGTAACTTTTTTCGGCGATGCAAGCGTGGAACCTGTTTTTTTATTCGGGTCGTTTTGTCATTGGGACCTCAGCTGCATTATAATTGAAAATTAAGGTTTCTTTATTTGTTAATTATTGGAGGATGTTGTAAGTATTTGGTGAATAGAAAGTTATGCGGAAATGAACTGATGAAAATATATATTTTAGGTAACGGCTGATAATCTTCAAGTTTTTCATTTGTAGGTGTTATTTATTTTGCTTTTTTTATTATATTCAACATTTCAAAGTGAATATTGGACTAATAAAATGAAAGTTTTATAAAAACTATTTATAACTCCAATCTTTTATAATATAACATAAGGCTACTAATAATATAAATGTGAAAGTTTCTGTTTACTTGCTTATTACAATCATGCAAAAAAAATGAACCGTTTTTGATGATGTTTTTCAAGAAATTTGTAACTTGGATTGACATAAGCCAAGGCGAGCTACTAGCATTTAAATTTAACTTTGAAAATTAATTGATGTCATATGATTTGTATTATCACAGATAATTTAATACTATAACTAGTAGTATTATAGACTAGCTCTACCTCGCAGTTTTACCTGCATTTCTCCCCTCCTATTGGTCTTAGCGTGATGATATATATAGCCAGCCTTCCTCGATGAATGGACGATCTAACAGTGAAATAATTTTTCAAATCAGACCCACGGTTCTCGATATTAGCTCGTTTAAACAAACAAACAAACTCTACATCTTTATAATATTATGATACTAGCTGCTCCGCGCGGTTTCACCCCCGTGGCTCCACTCCTGTTGGTCGTAGCGTGATGATATATAGCCTATAACCTTCCTCGATAAATGGGCTATCTAACACCGAAAGAATTTTTCAAATCGGACCAGTAGTTCCCGAGATTAGCGCGTTCAAACAAACAAACAAACAAACTCTTCAGCTTTATAATATTAAGTATAGATTAGTATAGATTACCTAGACGATGAAAAATGTGTACGTGACATTACCAAAGTTGCATAAATTTCAAAGGTCATCGAAAATTATATAATATTAAGAGGAATATCGATTTGACCTTTTGACAAGTAGGTCAAGAGTAAAATTAAAAAGAAACCTATTTCTAAATAAATTAGCTGTCAAATTTTAGTTCTTTTTCGACTGTGTTTTCGACGAAGCAATTGTCTTCGAGTAGAGCTACGAGAAGTGAATTAAAATTTCAAATCCCGTGAAATACTTTGAATATTTTAATTCATAACATATATGCAAATATAGGGAATAATTTGTGATATTTTCCATACTGTTAAAACTTTCCTATTTAATACATACAAAAACATAATTTTCCGCGTGACCTCTCACTATAATGATGATAAAATTATAATTAATTTGCTATTCACCATACAAAGAAAAAAAAAGAATTTACTGATTCTGGCCAGGCCGGAAAATAACCGAAAATTACATAAGGAAACAGTAGGAGTTAGTACAAAAGTAATATTTATTACTTTTAACTAACTAACTATATTATACATGCAATCGAAGTGAGAAACCTCCGTCTTTTTAGATCGGCTAAAAATATGCATAATTTAATACAAAATATAGAGCTTTAAACAAATTTTTATCCCACTTCTTCTCTCCAAACAAATAAAAACTAAACACATTTTATAATTCTCACAATTATTATTCACATTATATTCTTTTCTTTGTTTCATACGCATTGAGAACTTATTATTGTTAGTATGTAGATAAATAGCTGTACCCTACTCCCTACTTACCTTATAAAACTATGTACCCTGTACCCTATAAAACTATGTACCCTATAACTAAATACCCAATAGATATTTATTGCAATACACAGTCACTTTCTCAGGGTACATTACATAAAATGTTGTGTAAGCATGTCGAAATTATGAGCCAAGGTTAACGCCTTGTTGGTTATGTTGTCCTGGTACTTTTGGTACAGTATAGTATTATATTATCTGTAGTAATATTTCAAATATATTATAAATAAAGAGTAGAATTATTATTTATATTAAGTTTAAATACTTAAATAAAAATAATATTCCCCATATTTTAATAATAAACAAATTTTGAATGTTACATTCAAAATTTACTCACAAATATTTTATCTACGCAAACTTCTGTAAGACTAGCTTTTGCATCATGATATTACATAGTCATATTTTAATATTATGATATTCGATATTAGATAGAACATTATTACGCTCGCTATCTTCCAAATTCATACTAAACATTAGCCCTTTTTACATAACACAGTATTAAATTTACATTACTCAAACTTCCTTGAAAAATGCAATATGACTTCACAAAAATACCGTTATTGACCCGTTGCTTCGTGCAACTGTTTTTTAGAACAATAACGTTACTGTCAAATTCTTATAAGCATAATTAAGTTGCGTATAAAGGTTCTTAAAATTATTACTTTGTGCTTCGATAAAGCTGTTTTAATTCCTTGAATTTCATGACGTAACTGAAATGTTTGTAGGTATGTAACCGACTCCTTTGGACTCGATTTTGACTTTAAACGGACATATTAAAAAATTCAGAATAAAAATATTTATTTGACATTATAAACCACTATAAACAGACACTCAAAATTAATTAGATTTTCATACATTTCCTAAATAAATAAACATAATACATAACAAAGTAGGTACCAGGATAGCATAACAACATAGGAGTTTCCGTAGAGAACGTAACAACCTTCATTGCATACTTTGAATATAAGAATACTAATAAATGTGTAGGAAATTCTTATACTTGTAGAAGAGAATGTATGGAAATACTGGTCTAATTTTGAAAATACTTTGGCTTTATGATAAGCTTCTTCAACGGAATACCTAATTTCGATTGTTTTAAAACGCGTGAATTTACAAGATTTTCGTAATAATCAATTTAATTTTTAAGTCATTATATAAAATAAATAACAGAAAAAACAGACAAAACAAACTATTTTTACTTCCAAATAAGTTTAATATACTTATACTTTAAAGTTAAAAATGTATGTTACCCTTTCGTACAAAAAGGCCGATCAATTCCGAATGAAACTCGCTACAGGGATAGATTACAGTCTGGATAAGCATAAACACAAACTCAAACATTTATTTATTCAATTAGACTTCTAGACCGGGGTCGATAATTTTTGAAACAAAAAAAAATAGTAGTAGGATGAAACCCATTAGAAAAGGAGGGGAATGTGATAAAAATTAAAGGAAAAATAAATTACAGACAATCCGAGTTCGGGAAGTGGGAGGGGGGGAGCTTTTAAGGCTAAAAAATGGTTTCTCTTGATTTCCGACAAAACTACAAGTCCTATGGAAAAAAGTTCAATGGCAAAGTTGTGGGTAATAAAAAGTTCTACAACTTTTGTATTCACAATTTTTTCACATAACCTCAAAATTTAGGTGAAAAATTCAAAAAACAAAGTTTTTGGTTTTTTATTTTTATCTACTTCAAAATTTATTTTTTTTTCTACGAAATTTGGTGAAAACTTACTTTATTATGTCCCAAATACACTGTAATTTATTTGATTGAAAATATTTATTTTTTCGCCTTATTTCAACTTAATACAAAAAAAACAACCTAATTTTCAATCGAAAATTCTGACGTCAAAATATCAGCTTTTTACAAAAAGTTTGGGGGCTTTTTGTTCGTTGAAATATCTACTTTCTGATGGTGTAAAATATAATATACATTA